>OMLC01042148.1:0-30090 GCA_900302585.1 Regalecus glesne
ATATTGATTAATTCCTTGAAACAAATCGTCCCCCCACGAAAAAGTATGTTTCCTTATTTTGTTGTAAATAACAAACTCTTAACAGTGTTTACTGTGTAGCTCTTATAACTTATGATATTTGAATAGGATGGCAAGAGGAAACCTCCTGTGCCATATAGCTCTTGACATACAAACTGCTAAATAAGGCTCGACAGTCTGTGATGCTTAAATTGGCTGCACATGACTTTATACATCTTATCTGAATTGAAACCTATGCTATATTATCTGGTACCAATTTTGTGAAAGTGGCAAAGTTTAAAGTTTTAGATTACAAAAATAATGCAAAAACTCATGTCTGGTGATGTATCAAAGGGGTTTGAGCTTTAAGCGAAAGGGAGTAAGTTTGCAAACATCTATGAAAGGAGAGTGAGTTCCTCTTCTTTTGAAAGCTGCCTGCTGCTCCACAAGGCTATACCTCACTAATAAGATACCATTGAAAGTCATGGAGAACAGCAGAAATAAATTGCTGTTTCTCTGTCAAGGGCAGATTGACTGTTTCACAGAACCATATAAACAAACAATAGCTATAACTTAGTATACCTGTTTCTGTGGATCACCATGGAGCTCATTGTCCCACTAAATGGAATGTAGGGCTTTGAGTCTGTCTGTGTGGGTGTGTGTCTGTGATTTTTGAATATTTTTGTTCTTGCTGTCAGACTGTCTGATGATGCTTTCATGGTCCAGAAGATTCTGACACTCCCAGAATGTAAATGTCTTGAAATTGGTGCTGGTACATGGGAAAGGGTCTTGGGAAAGGAAGAAAAGATGCTTTGATGGTGGAGACAGGTAACCAGGACAGTGTGGAGGAGAAGAGGGAGGCCTTTGTTTTGTGCTGTATCTTCCTGTCAGTCATGATGCCTGTCATTGGGCTTTGCAACCATCCCCACTTCCTACTATTGCAGAACTGACATCAGCGTCGTCCCATCACAGACCCTTACATGATATTCGCATTCATCTGCTGTCACTAAGTTTAATCATATTATGCTATAACTAATGATTTTAACCTCACTGGCTGAGGTTATTGGATCAGATATGCCCCCAACCTTCCTCCATCTTTCTTTCTTCAGTCTTGTTCTTTCTTGCTTCCCTTTACCATCCCTTAAAGCAATACCTGGCCCTACACTTGTCCTTCTCTGTCACACACTCGCTCCTCCGGTCCGCCCTCCTCGAAACTCTCATCACACAAATCCTTCTGCTAGTCCCTGAGCCCTTAACTCTCCCTCCCCTCATCCGCCACCTCATCCTCTCAGTGAGCCTCCTTCCAGTCCATTTCACAAGAGTGGATTTCACCACCTTTTTTTTTAACCAGCAGAGTCAACAACTCACCTTAACCAGATGAGAGCCCTAAAAGTCTCCTCTAAAAAAGAGCTACTGCAGCACCTCATTCATCTTCTCACTGCAGGCTGTTTTTCTACTTATGGCCCCCTGCTCCGAGAGGCATCGCTAGCCTAAATTTGGAAATGTGTTAATTTTTCCCCCATCTGGCCAAACGAGACACTGTCAAGTTCAGGCCTACCTGCTGAAATTTTAACGTGGGTTTTGCTAAAGGGTCATTTTAATTCAGAGAGTAGTGAAGCTTTAATGGTGTAGTTTAAGCTTAAAAAGTGTTTTTTTTCTTTTATGCTTTATAGTATTTTCTTTCTCTATTCATTTAGAACTGAGCTAATAGCAGTTTGTTTTCAAACAATTCAGACAAATGGGGAAATCTTTTAGTTCAGTTTCCATATGATTATATTTCCCCTTTTGAGAAAGTGTTTATGGTTTTATCTGTGATTCAGTGGCTTTTTGGTATCTCGGCACAGCACTTTGTTTTGTTCCGACTGACACATTCAAACGAGTCCAAGTTCAGGAGAGCTGGATTGTTTTATTTTAATTTTCTATCAAGGTTGTCGTAGAGGTTGTCTTAGAGGTTTTCAAAGCTCCAAACACAGTGTCCTCCTTTTGGTGTGCTGTGAATGGGTGATGATGGCATGAATCAACTTGAGCTGAATGTAATTTTCACTAGATGAAGACTTAAACTGGAGAAAACAAGTGAAAATTCTGGCACAAAATTTATGCTGTGAATTGACTTGTAGTGGATTAAAGAAATCATTCGGCTATACACTGTGGAAAGATATTATCTTTGGAGGCTGAATAATGCAAACCTAAAAAAAATGTGAATGACACTGGTGTACATTTATTTGTAAATTAAGTAATTGAATTATTCATGATGTGCTTATTGCATAAGTAAATCTCTATTTCCTGCCTCTCAGTGTGATTGCCTCAATTCCAGTGGGATCATCATTTCTTCCTAATACGTCTATAATCCTATTTTCAATGAGAAGCACTATTAAGTTGTATTAACTTCTAAACACAGTTGTGGCCTGTTGGTGTGCTCATAGCCTAGTGACTAAGGCTGAAGACAAGATGGGAAGAGAGAAAAACAGTATTGTAGTAATAAATGGGGGCTGTGATAGCTTAATGGTAGAGGGTGTGTCAGGACATGATGAGCCAGGTGTTTGTGGGTTTGATCTTACCATCGACCATCAGGAAGGTTATACGGCCTTAATCCACCATTCTCCATCTAGGTCTGTGTCCACCCACCCCCCACATTGCGAGTGGTGGACACAGACCTAGTGATATGTAACTTATATCACATATAAAAACAGACTGAGTGAATGAATGAATGAATTAGTTAATTAATTGAATATGTTCTTAAAAATTTGGAACAATTACAAAAACACAAATATTCAACACACACACAGAAGATAGAAAAATAGACACCAAAAAGAGAAACAGATAAACAAATCACAGTGTAGCCTGTTTGAAAAAGGAGTGGGAGGAAGTGTACACTTTTTAATTCCTACTCCTTTTTAACCATTCATCACAAATTATATCATTTTATTATTTTTCTAATCATATATAAACGCTGTATCTCTATATAATCTAATACATCTATATATAAATACATTTGTATTTGACACTCCAGTAGTATACATTTGTATACATTTGTATATACACTAAATAAATGCCATATTATATACCATTTCCTCTACTTATTATTTTCCTTTTTCTACTTGTTTACATATTTTACTTCAGACCTTTTAGTGTTGTACTAATAAATCCCATTCATGATTTGGGGAATTACCCATACACTTTCTCTTTATTTCTCTTTGCATTTTTTTTCCTCCATCTACTATTGACACTCCTTTTCTTCCTTCTTGTCTGCCTGTCTGTCTCAGGTGGTACCATGGCAAGTTGGACCGGACCATTGCTGAGGAGCGTCTTCGACAGGCCAGGACCCCTGGCAGCTACCTCATCAGGGAGAGTGACCGCCGGCCTGGTTCCTTTGTCCTATCCTTCCTCAGCATGACCAGTGTTGTTAACCACTTCAGGTCAGTCAACACACACACACACCCACACACGCTCACTCACAGGTTGGAGGAAATAAACTTTGATGAGCCATACTGATCTCAAAGAAAAAAATCCATCATACATGGAACTTTCCTTGATGCTCCCACATATGTACATCCACAATATATGAATTCCATAGCCATGGTTGTACGATTCACATAAACTGTAACAAAATCCCACAATTATCTCTGACACAAAGTAGATACAAATTGTGTAACAATAGAGATTAGTCATCACTTTCTAAAAATAGGTATGAAAGCTATATACTGTGGTTAAAAGATATTAATCATGCAGACCACTTGGGTGACACCACTCAGAAGGTTTCAGTGCAGGTTTCAATTGACAGATATGTTTTAGTATTGTCTTTGGGATTTTATGTCTATGCAGAGTACTTAAAACCTTTGTAATTGTCACTATGTCACACATAAGATTAAATAGTCATTATGCCACATGTAGATCTAAGTGGTTGTGGACAATTACAATGTTGTTGTTTTTTTAACATTTTTATCAAGTCATAGTTTGGTGTGTGTGTGTATGTGCACATACTCTCATATTCACCTGCAGGGGCAGTTTTGAGACGTTTTGACAGGAGGGTGTGTCGGTTGACCTCAAATGATAGAGAGTACAGCAGAATAATAACAATACTATGGAGTATCTTTTAACTCTGCAGCCAGTCAGACAAGACAGGTTGGCCATTACAACCCGTCCGACCCCTCACTGATTGCATTGCATAGAGTAGATACCGATATCAAGATACATTAACTCCTTGTTACCACACTGGAATCGCAATACTCAAGATGCATACTTTCTCCATTGGGCTCACAGCTCAAGGATCATGATTTATAGGGTGTCACTAAAGGCCTGTGTACTTCTTTTGTAAACTGATGCTACCACACTTCATTGGTGCATCAGGCATTTAAATAGTCAAGTTACTTTGTGGCTGATTTTTGCAAGTTTCACCCTTTCACCTGTCTGGGTGTATTAATTAGTGTTGTAGATAATGAACACTGACATTACCTCACATATTCATCAGGCCAATGTAAAAAAAATATCGATAGCGCCAGGGAGGAAATCAACTTGTAGTAAATTATGATTTTAAGGTTAATAGTTTGGCCCTAAACGTTGGTAGGTAATGTCATTTAATTGCTTCTTCTTACTTATTATAGCCATTGTTGGCCCACGATCACAGGAGGTGAACAATGTATTACCCAGTGTTTTTCTTATTACTTTACAATCATGGATCAATTTAACAGATGAGCAGAAAATTACAATTACCAGCTTCCTGCTGTAAGCTAGCACGGTGCAGCACTTTCACCCCACTGCAATCATTATTCAGTGGATAAATTTGTGCGTTTCTTGCCAAGATCACACTTATCTGATTCATGTTTTTTTCCACACAGAGCTTCCTTTATTCACTTTTAATTAATGTTTCTTTCAGCCGACTCCATCATACAAGTACTATTCAGTTCTGTATCATTACTATATTATGTTGCGTATACACCATGCTTTTTATTCTTTGTAGAGGATGAAGTTTCTATGTTGAAGCAGTTGATAATTCATTTTAATGCCAGATGGAAGGCTCTATACCTTCTCTACTGGTATTTGATTGTTTTAACGATGAACTCACCGATCTGTCAATTTTGTGTGTCTCTGCAGGATAATTGCCATGTGTGGAGATTATTATATTGGTGGGCGGCGGTTCTCATCCCTGTCTGACCTGATTGGTTACTACAGTTATGTATCTTGCCTCCTGAAAGGAGAAAAGCTGCAATCACCAGTGGCGCCCCCAGAGGTGAGGCTGACTGATTTGCAGTGCAGAACAGGGGTGGTGCTTCTCTTGCTGTGCCAATTCAGCCTTAATTCATGTTTATCTTTTAATTATTTTGGAGATGCCTACACTTGAAAAAAAATATTACATGGAACTTTTCTTTCATCCAATAAAATCTCTGCAGGTTGAAAAAGTCCAAATAAAAGAAAAACATTGTATCTTTGAGTTAACTTGAGGCTGAACCTGATTTTACCTTTCATCCACTTAACTCAGGGTACAAAATTATTTTCCCTTGTCATCCTTTTCTCTTCATCTCCTTCCTTCAGGCAGCATTCAGAACTGCCTAATGCAAGGCTCAGGCTAATTCTAATTAGCTGTTTTAGGGAAGGAGAAATCTTCCAGAGGGAGTATGTACAGTACTTGATTTTTTGAGATGATTGAGTTTTATTATGGGTGGGGTTTTTATGGCTAAGTTAAAGGATGGGCCTCTTATTCTCTCTCTCTCTCTCTCTCTCACTCACACACACACGCACACACTCACACACACACATACACACATATATTTATATATATGTATGTGTGTGTATAGTAAATGTAAATGGACTTGTTCTTACATAGTGCTTTTGTGTGTGTGTGTGTGTGTGTGTGTGCGCGCGCACGGGTGCATTTATCCACAGCCTGTAGAGGACAGAAGGAGAGTAAGGGCTATACTTCCATATACCAAAGTGCCAGAAACTGATGAAATCAGGTGAGTCCCAATTTACACAAATATCTTTCTGACTGTGAAAATCTCACTCTGGTTGAATGAGATTTTCACAAATGTCAGACCAGAAAACCATTCTGGTCTGAAACATCAAGTGTTCTAATTGATTATTCAACCAGTTGCTGTTTCAATCTAGTAATGTCATAATAATCAGCAACATTTAAGACTCAGATGGGTAACGTTCTTCTCCTGAGCCTAGTATCATTGACTTAATTCCAAAATGCTGCCAAGGTTTTGCTTTTTTTAATCTTTTTGAGATGAACCTGGCATATAAAGTATTTACCCAGGCTTGCCATTCTCTTCACAGTAGAGTGGAAAGCACATCATCTGACTTGCAAGTGAAAAAAAAAGTATTTTCCTCATCATTTAGTTATACTATGCATACTTGATGATGCTCCTACCCAACTCTGATTCCCACATTTGATAAAGATCTCTTTGAAGCCAAAACCTCACACTGAAACATGACCCTATGTCTGAGACCAACCGCAAGCTTAACTGAAAGAAGAAACACGTCATGCCATCCAAAATATAGAGTGTTTCAGAAGAGACACCCGCTGGTAGTGCAATGGTATTACATTATAAACCCAGATGCCAATATAGGGTAAGGCGGCAGCCCTGGTCCTCGTATTTCATCCAGCTAGCATTGAATTTCTCCATGGTATGTAGGGGTGCGTACAATGGCAACTGCACTGGAAGCACATGGTTTTATGTGAATATCTCTAGAGATCTACTTTTACCCTAATTTATACTCAACATGTAGACACTTAATGACGGATGGACCTATCCCAGATTATAGCCCTTACCTTAACTATTCTAAACCCATACCTAATCTTAGCCATTTCTAACACTACACCTAAACTTATTTATTTATAACAATGAACTGCATTTAATATTTTATAATTGTATATATAAATCACATATGGGCGGCATGGCTCAGTGGGTAGAGTAGTCGCCTGGTGATCAGGAGGTTGCAGGTTTGATCCCCGGTCCTGCAGAGAAGCGTGTCGAGGTGTCCTTGAGCAAGACACTGTTCCCCTAACTGCTCTGCCCTGTGATAGACTGGCGACCTATACAGGGTGTACCCCGCCTTTCACCCAATGAGAACGGAGATAGGCTCCAGTTCCCCCGTGACCCGATTTCGGATAAGCAGTTGACGATGGATGGATGGATGGATATATAAATCACGACCTGACACCGGATAAGGGGTTGACGATGGATGGATGGATATATATGTAGCCTTAACCATTTCTAAGCTTACCTAGACATAACCCTTTCTAACTGCATACCAACTCTAACCTAATATATCAGCTTAACCATCTGTAATACAATATCTAAGCTTAGCAATATGTAATGTAATAGTAATGAGGCAGATGATCTGAGCAGATGTCTTCAACAATGTCCTTATACGTGGATACTTTAGGATAAATCGTATGCATGTGAGAATTTGCTTTATGCTCATTGTGCTCATGTTCAGACTCAATCAACTATGATGAATTGAGGATGTGTGATTTCATAAATAATGCAATATTGCCCTGAACCGTCTTTTGAACAAAAATATCACCTATAGTATGTGGCCTTACAGTTTGTGCAACCTTGCTGTTTACTTTCATTTTGTTAATGTGAGGCTCAATGGGACCTGGCTACAGCATATGAAATGAGAGGTATGACAGTAGAAATATGACATGGGAGGCTGCATGATGCAGCCTTATAGTTTTATGAATGTCAGAGAGACACTATCTAATTTTCTTACACTGGAAAAAGTTAGATTTGGGGCTGCTTAGATTTATTTTGCTTTTAATCACAGCAAAGATGACCAAGTCTTTCTTCAGTCTTTACCCGACAGGTCACATTTACATCTATCTTTTTTCCTGTTTTCTTTTTTCTTAGAGCTATGCATATTTCTATTTGAATATGTCCTTTAACACCCCATATCTCCAGCTTCCTGAAAGGGGACATGTTTATCGTTCACAATGAACTGGATGACGGCTGGATGTGGGTGAAAAATGTTCGCACAGAGGAGCAGGGCCTCATTGTGGAGGATTTGGTGGAGGAGGTGGTAAGTATAATATACCAGAGGTGAAATACATCTCACTTTTTTGTTGGTCCTTTGAACAGGTCTCTTCTTTGGATATTTCTAACAACATTCGTTCTTGTGACTAGATGACCATTCAAAGCTGTGGCTCTCTCAGTGCTCAGTTGTGACTGCTCTTTTACACAACTGACATCTCGATACGAAGAAGTGACTACTGAACACCACACTGAATATTAGATGCTTATCAATACTGTGTACCACATCTCACAATAGCGGTATTTGAACGATTCACTTTTAGTGTCAGTCCAAGTACTAAAAGTTAATTCTGTGCATCTCACCAAGGTGAGTGGTGAGTGTTTAGAGGCAGTATTCACACAGCAATTTGGTCTATGTGCAGAATCCAAGTTTTTAAAAAATCCTGAACTCAGAAATTCATTAATTAGACTTAGTAAGTTATGTTTCTGATTTTTTTTTCAGGGGCGGGGGGAGGATCCACATGAAGGCAAAGTGTAAGTTATCAATGAATGATATTTTGTTTTGTCCAATGAGAAACTACATTTGTTTAATTGTGCACTTGTACAGTATGTTGCAGGGTGTAAGACATTGTAGGCTGAACTTTTTCTCATTATTTTGGTTACTCTACAGAGTGCTGACTTAATCCTTAGTTCCATCTGTGAGTGGCTGCTTAGTTTATATCTTTAGACAACCTATCATTAGAGGCTCATTTGCATCCCTGCTAGTTCAGGCTTTGGGTTGGCTTCATGTACGCAGCCCATCTTTGTTTTATTCCGTAGCGATAAATGATGTTTTCTTGTTCTGCTTTAGCAAGCACAAGAGCATGACAACAATATTATACCAGAATTCTGACATAATCCTTCTTTCAGTTCAGTGACTCAAAAGCCTGATTCAGTCAGTGACCCCAATTCAAGGAAAAGACTGCGGCCAGTTTGTCAGGGATGAATTGAAATGGATAAAAATTAAGAGTGTTTACACTTAAGAAGTATTTTGTTTATTAAACTGAACATTTGCTTGGACGAGTGATTAGCTGTGTAAATGCATAGAGCATTATTTTAATCCAATGAGTGTGCTTACCTGATTGAAATTTCAGCAAAGGTTTAGCACAGTTATATGGCCAGCTCTGGATACCTGTATTTTGTTGACAGGTCTCTCTCTGTTTTCTGTCTCCTTAATTACTGTTGTATAGCTGGTATCATGGGAAGATCAGCAAGCAAGAGGCCTACAACCTACTGATGACAGGTACTAGTCCCCCCCTTCTTTCATTTGGGCCCATTTCTTTCTTTCTACATTATAAATTAGGGTTTAATTTTTTCTGTCTACATGATGAATTAGGTCCTAAACATTAGTATGTAACTATTTTAGTGTACTGGTGAGGAGGCAAAACAAAAATCTCTTTCCTTTTATCTTGCTCTCTTTAATTTTCCCTCTTCTCCCAATAGTTGGCCAAGTTTGCAGTTTTCTGGTCCGCCCGTCAGACAACACACCTGGGGACTACTCTCTCTTTTTTCGCACCAATGAAAATATCCAAAGGTTTAAGATCTGTCCTACCTCCAACAATCAGTACATGATGGGGGGAAGGTACTATAACAGGTGTGTAAACTTCAACTGACAGTATATACAACACAATTGTGCCTGTGCAGTTGTTCAGAAACAGAGAAAAACAACTTGTTGGATAATGTAAAACAATGGCATGACTGATGTGCGTCATCTCTTTCTTCCCCCCATTAGTGTTGATGACATCATTGACCATTATAAGAAAGAGCAGATTGTCGAAGGCTACTATCTAAAAGAAGCTGTGTCCGTGCAGGTAATCCCAAATACAATTTAATGGATTTTAAAGATTGTAGCCACTAGGGCTGCAAGCTATATTATTTTAGCATCATGATGGTGATCCCTTACTTCACAACGCATATTCTGCAATGTGAAATAAGGCAAATTACTCAAACATATCATGATATAACTTTTTTTCTACTTGACACAATAGGAATATTTGTATGGTTCTTATTTTCCATGACTAATTTATGAGAGAAATCTGTCTGATATAAAAACTTAATCCAATTTAATCCTTGGAACTTCTTTATTTATTGCTCCATTTGGATGAATGAGACATCAATGTGTTCGTCTACTTTTCATCTCATAATGTGCACATTGCAATCATATCTGCAGGAACCATAGTTAATCTGTAGATTGGGTGGACTGAGTCGTAAAAATTAGCATTCTGAATAATGGTGAATAGGTTGCTGGTGGGTGAAATAATACATCATTAATGCGGAAAATTTTAATTACGCTCTCTGAAATGTGAACATATTTTAAGCTTCATTTTTCATCACGTACAAATTAGTAGACTAGACTCTGCCAATTGCAGTGTCCATTTGGCTTTTAGCAGCAATGGAATCAAAAGAACCAGAGAAAATTAAAAAAAGACAATTAAAAACTAAAGAAAGGAAGGGCATAAAAGTTCAATACGCGATGAATCAAGTTCTGGGTATGTCATGCGAGACAGCCATGAAGTGCTGTAAATATGATAGTCATGAGTTTGTAACCTCAAACATTGTGTAATATTTTGCCATATCTTTATGATTGCATATATCCCACTGAGAAATAATTGTAAATGTATGGTCAGGTGTGGGTTTCTAATTGGATTAAGTAAATTGTTTGTGAGGGTGGTGTTTGGGTGATGCGTACATGATATGATGATGATTCGAATTATGTCAGAGCCGATCAATGCACCACTATTCTTAGCCATCATTCCACGTCATCTGTCTGGCTGCATTTCCTCCTCTTCCCATATGTATTTGGCTCAGTAAGGCTGCCCCATTCAATCTAGCAAGGAAAATAACTTCCCACATCAGTAGTTTTCTTTGGGTGTTCTTTGTAATCTAGAGGATTCTACTAGGACAGAAAATATGGCATCTGTTTGAAAAGAAAAAAGGTTTTAAAAAATGGGTTTGATTTTACATTTGTGGTTTTTTTTGGTAATTGTATGATTTGTGTCCATATTTCTATCAGCACCAGGAGCAAGTTCTAACTGACACAGATGGAAAAGAAATCTATAACACTATCAGACGGAAAACAAAAGACGCTTTCTATAAAAACATTGTCAAGAAAGGCTACCTCCTATTCAACAAAGGTAAAAAATATATTTTCCCACAATCGTAAATATTTCCCGGAAAAACATTATCTCAGTGTTGCAAAAATCGACTTTGAACACATCATGAACCATGCTCTTCCTCTGCCTGGTTCTTCTCCACTCCAGGCAAAGGCAAGCGGTGGAAGAACCTGTACTTCATTCTGGAGGGGAATGATGCTCAACTCATTTACTTTGAGAGTGAGAAGAGAGCCACTAAACCCAAAGGGCTGATTGACCTAAGTGTGTGCTCTGTATATGGTGTGCATGACAGTCTCTTTGGCAGGTAAAGTGCCAAAATAGCTTTTCTTGGGTCTAAATGGGCAGTTTTCAGAATGTTTCTTATTTATCTCAGCTCTGAATTAGTAGAAACTTCTTGAAAACTGTCTTATTTTTCTGTTGTTGTTATTTTTCCTCTTTTTCCACAGGCCAAACTGTTTCCAGATTGTGGTCCAGCACTTTAGTGAGGAACAGTACATATTCTACTTTGCAGGGGAGGTTCCAGAGCAGGCACAGGTATCTTGGGCAATATAATGTCTTTAATGTTTTTCAGTGTCACTGACTGCAAGTCTATTAAAGTTGTCTTACCCATTTGCTTTGTCTGCACTTTTGTTGGCAGGATTGGATGAAATGCCTTCAGACATTCTGCAGTAACTTAAGGAAACCCACTCAGCCCACCTCGAACAAGAGACTCAGACAGGTACAAAAAGCTGTTTTCTCAAGAAGTGATAGGCGAAAGGATTCATCCCAAATTACACAAAGTCAATGAAAAAGATAATGCCACTCAGATGTAAGTTCCTTGCAATGTTATTTTAAACTTCAAAGTTAAAATTGAAAACTGACTAACAATTTACACTCCTGGTCAAAAGCTCACCTGTACACATTCATTTCTTAAATTCCTACCAATGCTTTTATTGTTTATGTTTGATCTTTCCTAGGTGAGCAGCTTGGTGCTCTATGTGGAGGAGGCCCACAAACTGCCAGTGAAGCACTTCACTAATCCTTACTGTAACATATATCTGAACAACGTCCAAGTGGCTAAGACACACCCCAGGGAAGGTCAGAACCCAGTCTTCACTGAAGAGTTCATCTTTGAGTGAGTCTACACCACCTCTTCAGCTTCCTTTCTTACTATCAATTCTTGCTCTCCATTTGCTCCACCTCCTCATCTTACTGTCTTTACATGCTGACCTATCTCACCTAGCATCAATCATTTCTACTCTTTCTGCATTTATACTTGTGGGGCCAAATGATTTTGTTTTGTGGAACACCAGCATCTCAGTCTGTGAACTTTTTTTTCAGTGATTTGTCAAGTGAAATCAACAGATTTGAAATTAGCCTGAGCAACAAGACAAAAAAGAGCAAAGAAAGTGACATCTGTAAGTCTGCCTATGAACTCATAAAATGTTCTAAATGAAACAAAACAACAGTTTACATGTTTGTGTGCACTGTTTTTTTTCTTTTCTATGATGCCCTTTTCTCCCTTCATTGATGTCTCTACTATCCCTCAGTGTTCATGTGTTGCCAGCTGAGCCGACTGCAGAAGGGTCAGATGATTGATGAGTGGTTTCCTCTCAGCTCTCACGTGCCCCTGAAGGGCATCGAACCAGGTTCCTTGCGTGTCCGCGCCCGCTACTCCATGGAGAAGATTATGCCTGAGGAGGAGTACAATGAGTTCAAAGAGGTCTGATTTTTAGTGAGCTTTGAAGAGAACTTTTGAAAGTATTCTACACTCACTGGTTGACTCTGCTGTCCACTCAAAATGATGTGTTTTTTGTGTCCCTTTGTAGATGATCCTACAGAAGGAGTTTTATGTGATCTACGCCTTGGCCCATGTGTGTGGTCAGGACCGCACCCTGCTGGCCAGCCTACTGCTGCGTATATTCAGACATGAGAAGGCTGAGGCCCCCCTACTCAGGACACTCAATAACAGAGAGATCAACATGGAGGGTAAGAAACAACAAAAAGCCAAAAAAAAATCATATTTAGTAACACCAGCAGTGAGTATATTAGAAAAAACCATAACCACCAGAAAGTAGTAAGTAAACCATGTTGACTTGTTTAAGTACTATTACAGCCATCCCAGTGTATCAGGAAGTAGAGTGGGTCGTCTAATTGGAAGGTCACTGGTTTGATCCCTGAATTCTTCAGAAATATTGTTTATTTATTTATTTAAAAGGGACCATGTGCAGCTTTTCACATAGAGGTCACCATTTGATGTGCCGCACCAGAGTATAGCTTCAAGCTAATTCGCATCTGCAGTCCCTCAGCTGGTTAAATCTGAAAAAACACAATACATACATAGTACTCTTTCAGGGGTACATAAAGTATGCTGAAGTGTCCTTAAGCAAGACACTGAACCCCTACCCGCAGCCACCCAATAGGATACAATAGGATGGGTTAAAGCAGAGGACAAATTCCATTATGAGAATACAATGACCAAATAAAGTGGCTTTCCTTTTGCCTTCCCACTTTCCTTTTAATTTGCTTCATGTGTTGCTACAGCTCAGCTGGAGTCCACCTTGGGTGAATTTTATTTGATTGCACATAATTCACAACATGCAAAACACGGCTGTGTGACATCTCACAGCTGACATCTCACAGCTGACAGTGTGTGCCAGAGCAGAAACTACCACTCCACCAGGAAAGCCTTAATGAACAGAGGGGTATACACAACTGTTTGGACATAGATCTGTGGGTTGCAGCAATTTCGAAAAGGGGTAAACACAGGACAAAACACATTAGGGAACATCATTTTAAAAAATGAGGAAATATGAAACATTTCAGACTTGTCAAAACTATTTGATCTATGTCAAAAGTGCTTTCAAACACAACGTAACATTTTCAGAATGATTCTTATGATGCTAGTGGAAGTTTGCTAGCCACACATGTAGCGTCGATCTGTAAGATGTGGAGAGAGCATTTATTCACATATCAGTGTCTTCTGTCTCGTTCCCTTCTCTTAAATCGTGAACTATGTCATCGCTAATGTAATTCTTTTATTTATATCCATCCATCCATCCATCCATCGTCAACCACGCATCCAAATTTGGACTGCGGGGTCATGCTCAAGCCAATTCCAGTGCTCATTGGGCGAAAGGCGGGGAAACAACCTGGACACGTCGCCCTCCCATCTCAGACCAGGTGTGGGGGATTGAGGCCGGATGCCCTTCCTGATGCCCCACAGTGGGTTCGAACCCACAGTCCCTGGCTTGTTTTTTCCTGAAGCACATTCTCTACCGCTGAGCTACCGTGCCCCTTTTATCTATTTATTAATTTATATTACTTTGTTATTCCCAATTTACAATATAACTGTATCACACGCCTGATTTTAATTTCCTCCTCTGGATGAACTGTAAGAAGCTGTTATTTCTACATTGTCCATTTTTAAATTTGGTCCTATTTTACTGGTTTAAAGATAAATCTCATAGTTCATCAGCCCTTGTGGTTGGTTCACTTCCTCCTGTAAAATTGCTTTAAGATGGTAAGCCAGCAGCTCTTGTTCACACTATTGCCATTTGGTAACGCTTCTGTAAATGGGAAAGGGTAGGGAAAGGCAGATTGTCAATGCAACTTTTATGGATTATCAACTCTGCCTCATATTCACACATGAGCTTGACTAATAAAATTTAGGGAAAGTTTATGGGTTTGTACGCGTGTCTGAATGGTTAAACTGATGAAGTGGACAGAAGAGCTTTGGACCACAGTGTTTGAACTGCAGCATTGCTCAACTATTAGCGGAGATTTTGCTGGAGAGACAACAGCTAGCAATACTTCACAAATCTGATCTGGATGCCAACAGCCAGAAGAAAATCATCCATTCCTCCCTGGTTTGAGGAGACCGGAGCACACGCCTCCTGACCGCAGTTGCCAGAACACATCCCAGTGTACAGGCCAACTGCATCGCTCTTCATTCCCACCCTGTCCTTCAGGGCTCACTAGTGGGTGAATGCCAACCCCATATTCACTCTCATTTTGGAATGAGATTTGTCTAGTTGGCATTTCGCCTTGCTATATTTGCCTCTATTCAGCGCTGGATCCGCCATTGTCATAACTTCCTCTTGAATGCATGCTTAATGATCTCAATCTGGCACCTGGTCGCTACATTTTTATAGACTCCCGCTGCCCAAAGGTTAATACCTAGAAACGTCCTACACACCATAATATAAGAAAATACTGGCAGGGGACGCTATCTACATACACAGACACTGCCACACACATCTAGTGGGCCATAAGTTATGATTAAGAAGGATTATTTGTAAGCGTGTAAACACGGATTTAGGAAAATCCTACTCATTCTACCTTCTGTGACCTGCTACAAACCTTTGACTGACAGTATATATCCAAAAAAGACAATTTCAATAAGAATACAGCTAAAAAAAATCACTAGATTACAAACAAATATGCTATTTTTGTGACTGGACCATTCAACACACAGACCAAATTCCATCAACAATAATTTCAAAATAACTTTACTAATACTCCCCAAAATGATTCCCATTAAACTGCACTGATGTCAAGCACTGACTAAACTGCTTCTGGCGATTTAGAACTTTATTCAAGCAAGATGTTTGCATGTTTCTTTTACATTGACAGAGATACAGTTAATATAAAAAGTCTGCATGTTTAAATGGCAGGTTTTTGTGATGAAACCAAGATCTATCATGTAAGAAATGTTTCCACATTTCAAAAATGTGTTACATTTCCAGCCTATGAAAGTAGAGTAAAAAACAATCAGAAACATTTCAGAGGAAAAACTAGAAAATACAAAAACCTGGTTAGCTAGTGTGCACACCCCTAAACTAATACTTTGCCGAAGGCCCTTTTGATTTTAGTACAGCACTATTTTTTTTTGTTCAAGTCTATCAGTTTGGCACATCTTGACTTGGCAATATTTTCCTACTCTACTACTACTACTACATTTGGCTGCTCCCATTAGGGCTCACCACAGTGGACCATCCATCTCTATTCCTTCCTATCTTCCTCTCTCACACCAGCCACCTGCATGTCCTCCCTCACCAAAAGAAGGGTGAACCTCCTCTGTGGCCTTCTTATTTTCCTCTTGCCTGGCAGCTCCATATTCACCATCTTCCTCACAATATACGCAGTATCTTTCCTCCACACCCGTCCAAACTATCTCAATCTTGCCTCTCTTGCTTAATCTCCAAACTGTCCAACTTGAGGTATGCCTCTAATATACTCTTTTCTAATCCTGTTCTTCTTTGTTACTGCCAATAAAAATCTCAATATTTTCCCACTGTTCCTTGCACAAATGGTCTAGATCGGATTTAGCATTATTTATCTTAGTTTTGTTTTTTTTACAATACAAAAACCTGACTTTAACAAGGGCGTGTACTTTTTATATCTACTGTAGATGGCACACTCGTGTATTCATTGATATCAGAAGGCTGAATCCATTTTTCTCCTTAAATTGTGTTACATTGGAATGGTTGATGAGGCAACTAAATGTGAAAGCTGTGATCTAATCCACATTTATCCCTGCATGAGACAGAACTCCCTTCTTGTGCTATTTCCAGATGAGGCAACAACACTGTTCAGAGCGACCACACTTGCCAGCACACTGATGGAACAGTACATGAAGGCTACAGCCACACCTTTTGTTCATCATGCGCTCAAGGACACCATCCTCAAGATCATGGAAAGCAAACAGTCCTGTGAGGTAAAAATAAACACGTGGGTTTGGGACGCTCCATCTTGTGTCTCTCAAACACTTACTTACCTTTTATTTGGGAAGTCTTAACTGCATGTATAGTGACCTGGGAAAGTATCTTTGCTAGTCTTATTATCCTCTGACATTGCAGCAGTACAAGAGAAGTGATCTGTAAGCTATTTTCCCCTGCACTTATCTCTGGCACAGCATTCTTGGCATACAATAACATTGTGCCAGTACTTTAGTTTCACAGGCCTGCAGTCTCGATGCAATGTAAACCAATGTTGATATGACATTGCTTTAATGCATTGGATTAATTTGTATTGAACCCACCTTGAAATGGCATTGAGTAGAACCTTTTAATAATGTATTTGTATTTCCATTACCTTTAAATGTTAATATGTTCCTCAAATGTACTGCATCCTCCTTAACGTAATGAAAATGTCTCAGTGTAACTAAATGTTTAGATTAGGGAATCATTCATATCTTTCTGTCTCCCTCCTTTCATATCCTTGCACATCCTTTCACTGTCTATCTGAAGTTGAACCCTTCCAAATTAGAGAAGAATGAGGATGTAAATTTGAATCTAGCCCATCTCCTCAATATCCTGTCTGAACTGGTGGAGAAGATCTTCATGGCTGCTGAGATCTTGCCTCCGTAAGATCACATGCACAGACACTTACACAAAGAACATACATGTAAGCTCAATCAAACTAGCTATGGCTGGCAGCTGTGCAATTGGTTAACAGCATACGATGCATCATCTTGTATTAATTTTCTGAACACCACCAATATAACACCAACTCCCAGTAATAAGCCATCATCTCCCTGTGACCGATCCAGGACCCTAAGGTTCATATATGGCTGCCTGCAGAAGTCTGTCCAGCAGAAATGGCCCACTAACACCACCATGAAGACCAGAGTTGTCAGGTAGATGCACAATTTTTTTGGTGTAGATGCCAATTATTTTTTTGTGGCATCCTTTTTGCTTTTAATGTCTTAACTTTACAGAGCACTAGCAAAAAAGGGACTCAGTTGACTCTCTTGGTTTATACACCAATCAGCCAAAACATTAAAGACCCTGTCAGGTGGAGTAAATAACATTCATTATGTTGTTGAAATAAAGGGGCGGCATGACTCAGTGGGTAGAGCGGTCGCCTGGTGATCGGAAGGTTGCAGGTTTGAGGTTGTACCACCTACCTACACATTGTTGCAGACCAGGTATACTCCATCATGGCAATGGTGTTCCCAAATGGAATTGCCCTCAGGTGGTTTTAATGTTTTGGCTGATCAAAGTGGGAGAAAACTCCAACATATCTGTGATCTACATCACAGTGAGACTGAATGGCAGAGAAGCAACAGTGCCTCTCAGGCCAAAGGGCAGCATAGCTCAGTCGGTGCGGCATGGGTAGAGTGGTCACCTGGCAATCGAAAGGTTGCAGGATGGATCCCCGGTCTTGCATATAGCATGTCAAGGTGTCCTTGAGCAAGACACTTAACCCCTAACTGCTCCCCGAGCGCCATATGTTGGCAGCTCACTGCTCCTATAAAATAGGTTGGGTCAAAAATTCAGAGAGATCCAAATTTCCCCTCGCGGGACTGATAAGGGAATCATCATTATTATTATTAAATGTATAAACATTGGTGAACAATACATTAAGTGTGA
The DNA here is from genome assembly GCA_900302585.1 of Regalecus glesne. Lineage (NCBI taxonomy): Eukaryota > Metazoa > Chordata > Actinopteri > Lampriformes > Regalecidae > Regalecus > Regalecus glesne. Next base: position 18,478 of record OMLC01042148.1, read on the forward strand.
TCCAGGCCTTAAAGTCTTCAATATAGCTTTTCTTGACTTACATTATTTATGAAAAATTCTTAAAGAATGTGTGATTATAAGATGAGAAAATATAGTATTTACCTCCATATTCTCATTGTCTTTCTCTCTTACAGTGGCTTTGTCTTCCTAAGACTGATTTGTCCTGCCATCCTCAATCCCAGAATGTTCAACATTATTGCTGGTGAGTTTTTAATTCAATACACACAACTAAACACAGTTTCCATTAGCACATTATTAATTTGAGCTGTGTTATATTATCTTTTTTTCCAGATCCTCCTTCTTTAACAGCAGGCAGAACCCTCACCCTAGTAGCCAAGTCAGTCCAAAACCTAGCCAACCTGGTGGAATTCGGTGCTAAGGTATGGCTCAATATCCAAGCATTTTTGATCCTGTGAAATTGAACGATAACATTTTGAATACGTGTGGTGCAAAACTAATTTTAAGTTTATCTGTCTATCCTCTTTTTCCTGCTTTATACACAGGAGCCCTACATGGAGGGAGTAAACCCTTTCATCAAAAACAACAAACATAGGATGATTATGTTTCTGGATGAGTTGGGGGTGAGTCAGTTTTTTTTGTACACTGATTGAAGGGCAGGCTGTCTCCAACCATTGCTTTGCACTAGTTGCATAGTGTGTAATCTTTACAAACGATCGTAATACGATCACTTCTGTTTGTGCCTGAACTGGTTTCCGTTTTTATCCGTGTATGTAATGTGTTAAATCAAGGGCGGTACATTATAACAGAATGAATACTTGCTACTTGAATGAGGGGAAAAAAGCTGCTGTAAACTGCATCTCACCATGAATGGTAAACGGAGTAATTTTTATATAGCACTTTCTATTCTAGTGACCACTCAAGGCACTTTAAACTATAGTTTATGAGGCATAACACTTTTCTAATCCATAAGAACCCAGATTCTTCAGGTTAAACGTTTTGTTTAACCACCTTTCTGTAGTAGTGTTGGAATAGTTTATTGTTAGGATTTTTTTCTTCCTTGACCAATTTTACATTTTACACTTTAAGGTTGGGCATGGAAAATAAAATCGATATATCAATGGATTGGATGCATAAAAGTAGAAATAAGCATTGCGGTTACATATAGACTGGTGGCAAATTAAAGTAAAAAACCCCATGTTTGACCCCTGTAGTGAGGAGGTTTATGGCCATGTTATGCTGGAGGTGCATTTTCTGGGCATGGTTTGGGTCTACTTGTACCTGAGGGAAGGGTAACTGTTAATCAATACAAAGTTATTCTGAGGGATCACCTTGATCCTGTGATAAAATATTTCTATCCTGACGGGAATTGTCTCTTCTATAATGACATCTACAGGGTTCAAGGGGAGGGGTTACTGAATGGTGTGATGAATATGAAAATGACATAATTGTCAGATCTCAACCCAATTGAACTCCTATGGGAGATTTTAGACCAACATGTTAGACAGCATTCTCCCCCACCATTGTTAAAACACTGAAGGAAATATATTTTTTGGAAGAATGGTGTTGCATCCCCCAACCAGAGTTCAGAGACTTGTAGAATCTATGACAAGGAGCACTGAAGCTTTTCTGGAGACTTATGGTGACCCAACACCCTTTAATTCTTCATCCATCTGTGCATGTATACAAAAGAGATACGCTTGAGTCCAAAAAACTGCGGCACTTTCTCCGCTGCCATGAAATGTAATGAAATTAGTGATATGTTAAAATGAATATTCAGCTAGCATAAGAAAAAATTTAAGAAATGACCTGGCTTAGCATTATGCCAAATCAGCAACTTCTTTCCACTTGTCATATTTCTTTACAGCCCACCACCATTTATTATTTCCAAGCTTTGTGGTGCTCATGTCTTCACCAGCTTTCATAAACTTAGATTCCATTTTATGCTGGGACTTTGAATCATATGTGCAAAGCATGCTACATGGAAACACGGAATTTAGCTTGCTAATAATGGACTACCCTGCTTCTATGTTTTTGCGAGGTATCTAATTACAAGGCAGAGCATGATTGGTTGAAATTTCTGTGGTTATTGCTTAATTAAAAGTTGTTACTAGAACTCATGTACACAGGAATTCTGGTGTGGCACCGGAAAACCTTGCGTAATGGATCTATCTTCCTTTTTTATAGAATGTTCCTGACCTCCCTGAAGCCACAGAGCACTTTAGGACAGACCTGTCCCGGGACCTTGCTGCACTGCATGAGGTCTGTGCCACACATTCTGATGAACTCCGCACCCTGAGCAATGAGAGGGGACCACAGCAGGTCAGAGGCCATGTTTATGACAGCCGGGCATTCTAGAGATTAATTTCTCAGGCTGTTCGCCGTAGTTTCTGATTGTCTTTGTGTTTCAGCAATTCCTATTCTGGTCCATGATGTACTATATATTACACAAGAAAAAATGCTGAATGTATTTCACTGCTTAAATTTAGACAATACAACCTTGACTGTCCAGCTTCTCTGTATTTTATTAAATGATTATTTTCTATGTGGTATCTCTTTGACCTGTAGCATGTGCTGAAAAAGCTGCTGGCCATCACAGAGCTCCTGCAGCAGAGGCAGGCTCATTATGCGATGTCCAACAGCAACAGGTAGTACCGCCCTCCTCCTCTCCTCTGTCCTTCCATCTCTCCGTCAAGTCTCCTCCTCCAGAGCGCAGCACACGGAGGGGACCTAGCATGCTCTACCCTCATCACCATGGCAACCCCACCTCCACCATCCTTGGTCATATCCTCCTCTGGTAGCCCCGCCCATCCCCACCCACTATTTTGTCTCTCATCGCCACAACAGAGCTATGCAAGAACAGCAGCTGAACACAAGTGCAGTACATATAAACACAAAAACTTGCACCAGAGACTCTAACTGATGTATGCGCAAGATTTTTTTTTCCTTTTCCTTCTCAAACTGTGTTCATTATTCTGTGACTTGGGTACATTTCATTCCCTTCATCACAAGGGCCAACTATTAAGATTTCATGAAGAAGCTCCATAGTGCCCACATTGTGTTTTCACAGCACAGGCTGCCAAAGTGTATTCCCTGCCCTGAGGAAAGTTAACTGACATGAAGCTAGCTAGCTCTCCCTCTTTCTTATAACTGGATTATGAGCGATAATGCTTTTTATACTGTAATTAGTGACTGATTTATTTTATGGTTGAGACAATATCCACAAAAGTGCTGAAACTAGCATTTGTCTGTGTTCTTTTTCTTCTTTTGTTTTCTAGATTGGAAAAATTCATAAAGTATGATTATTTTATACCAAGAATTTCTCTTGCTGGAATCATGAGTATATAATTGAGAAGAGCCAATTTTTCCTCCAATTGTATCAGCAATTCCTTTTTTGATTGTTTGGTTCAGTCCTTGAAACTTGCCAGTGCCAGACAAGACTCATCATTAGAGAAACCAAGTAAATGAAAGTGTTTACAGCAGTAATTTTTTGAATAGTACAGACTGTATCAGACATGCATGCACTTATTAAACCGTTTTTTTTGTAAAGTAGATAATGGAGTCTTTCATTGTCCCCAGACAGAAGTGGAGTAATACTGTGTGTCTATGCAGAGCAATGCTGGCTTTATTTGATCCTTCGGTATAGCTATATCACAAACAGATTCCTAGAACAGACTGAAACCTATCCTGGATTTAAGTTACAAAAAGTATAGGGCAATAAAAGATGTACAAAAAAATCTTTATTCTTTTCCAGACAGAATAGCAAAACGGGTAATAATTTCTAGAATATGTGAATATATTTATATATACATTGGTCTTTGATATATTTTATTTGTTTTTATTTATGAAGCTATGGTCCTTCGCATGGCATGCAGTGAGATAACAAAACTGTGTTTGACTTAAAAAAAACACATACGAGTCAACACTCATATCAGTTCTTCATCAGTCCACTCCTAGAATGAAACAAAGTTATTATAATTTGAGTGCCACTGATGGTGATTATCTAGCAAGTGAAACGCATTGCTACCGAGTTAAAGTTTTTTGGCTTTGTATTTATAACATGCACAATGCCAACATTGCAGATTTATATATGTATTTACCTCTTCTGCTACACGGGGTTCTTTTGCTACATGACCATCATCTTCATAGCCCCTTTTTCTTTTGCTGTAACAGAGATACACAGTTACACTTGAAGCAGTTAAGTCTCAACGTTAGCATTACAAGAGCAGAACAGATCACCATTAGCTCTATACTGTCCTTGGGGACAAAAGTTCTTTGCAAGCTGTAATTGTTGGTGAATTCATGTTCCACGTGTTCTCTCCTTGCATAACCAACCCCTCCCTCCACGTCCATTGTCAACAGTCCTGTTGTCATCTAGGTACAGTATGTAACATCCAATTTCTATTACACCCTAATAGTCAACACCATAAGTAGTTTTGGTTTCATTCACCTCCTTATGCAGTAGTTTCATGCAAGCTTGTAGTTCTCACTAAAAGTTCATGTAAGTACAAGCTGGTGGCCTCTCCATGCACATTTTATTCAATGACACAATGGCATGTGTCTTTTATAAATCTGTCCATCTTATTTTGCAGGACGGAGTGCACAATCTTGTCACTGGCGGCTGCCATCCAGGTAATGTGAACTCTAATGAGCAGCATCTAAAAGTCACCGGTCAACAAAACAGCCAGCAACAGCCAGACCACAATATGGCATGAAACAGGACTGCAGACTGAAGTGAGCTTGCATTGTGGAGCATGTAGCCTAGACAACTTGCCATTTGAAAGCAATATGGCTGAAGATACCCATATTCAAGGGGATATTACTGCTGCAAATCTGAAAACCTTCCTTCCAAAGCCCTACCCCAAATGCTTCTGATACTGAGAATATGTTAACTTGATTATCAAGCTTCAGTGAGGGGCATGTGAAAGACACTTTAAAGGGATGACTTTTTTCAAGATGGACCTGAGATGCAGTTAACCAGAGATAGAGGCGGCCACAGAACTCTCTGAACTTGACTTATAAATTTAATTGGTATGCCTGGTCTGGCATGCCTGCCATTTGCATTGAAATTTCATTGGTTACATTAAAGCAGGCAAATGTGGTGCCCTGATCTGAAGAAGCAACACTTTTTTTTTCTTCCGACACCCTTCCTCTTTGTTGTCAACAATGGAAATTCAGACAAAACTTATTAGGACACAGGAGGAGATGCGATCCAAAGCTTTGAGGTAGTGTTTTCTGTCATCAGGGAATTTCAATGTAGCGCCTCTCTAAGACAATGCAAGCCTTAACTCCCTTTCTACACACAGACCTCCAGCCAACACCACTTGATTTTTACAACACGAGCTCTTCTTTCAAACCCTTTACCATTTACAACCTTCACCAACTTTGTGTATTAACCACATGACACTGGAATAACTTCTGTATGTTTTTGTATGCTGCTTTGCTCGATTACAATACATGTGGGCTTGTACGGAAGTAAAAGTGTTTTGAGTGTGACGGCTGACTGATGGTGAACTTTGTATGCTAGTCTAGCAAAGTCTAGCAGATATCTGTAAAGTGTCCTGTGCATGTGTTAACCCTAGTGTGTGGGCCTACCAATATGCTGCTCTAAGAAACTTCACAGAAACTCCCTTTAAGTCTGGGGACCTGAACGAAAGCTTTCATGTATTTGCTAATCGCTTTTCCCATTCCTTTATCATTGGTGTTACAATACACCTCTAAACTGACAGTTTCCATACAGACTCATTTTGTGAAGTCATGTCATGCACAGATTCATCAATTTCCAAGTCATAGTGATTGGACATATCATGCATATGACTGCTACCTGGTGTTCCTAGTAGCTGTCATATGTGTGAATCTGTGCCTGCCATCGCTGAAAGGTTGACCAGTTTACTGTAGATGCACTAAAGATACCACGGACCTCACCAACCTCACAAAGTGTTCAAAAAGGAACTGGGGACATGGATGGGCATATCAAGAATGATATAAAGCTTAAACCTCCTCAATGATACCAATATCAGCTGTGCTACTTGGTATGGATGATGTAGGTAGGAGTGATGTGAACTGCTGTACTTGCTTTTTGTGTTTCTTATAGCCAATGGTGTGTTCCTTTTTTATTTTTCTACCTGATACTGAACCTTGAATCTTTTGCATCTTAGATACAACAACCTGGCCAAATAAAAATTGTTAGTATGTATGAAAGGATGACTTTGGGAGTGTGACTTTTTGATTTATTTAAAAAATATATATCTTTTTTTTTTGGGGGGGGGGTGTTAAGAAGTTTGGTATGGCTCAGTGGGTAGATTGGTCATCTAGCAATCAGAAGATTACACTTCTCGCACCTGCAGAGAAGTGTGTCAAAGTGTCCTTCAACAAGACACTGTTCCCCTAACTGCTCTGCCCTGTGATGGACTGGCGACCTATACAGGGTGTTTCACCACCTTTCGCCCAATGAGGACTGAGATAGGCTCCAGGTCCCCCGTAACCAGATTTTGGATAAGCAGTTGATAATGGATGGTAAGATATTTCATACATTTTTCAAACTAGTTTAAATCCATTTCAAGATAATTTAACATTTGATATTGCCATATGTTCTTTTTTTTACGAAGGCATCAATGGAGAACATTGTTATGTAAATTACTATAAATAAAAATAAAATTTCAGCTCCACAATTAAGTCATTTATTGTGACTTTAGTGCCACAGTATATTATGTGACAATGCATTAATGCAAGCTTGGGTGTGGCATTTTGATATTTATAATCTAGCAAAGCAAGCAAGCAAGAAATGCCATTGTCCACTTACTTGGTGGTAAATTCAGCATGGATCCTCTCCAACTTTGGCTTGTAAACATTCACCTCCTCTGGATTGGGAAGTTCATGCTTTTTTATGAGGTTTTTGATACCTGGATAAGAGGATACAGAGGGTTTGAGTACATTCCATCCACTTCAGTGCACTAAGGTTAACTAAAAACAGCTCACTGTCACCATCTTGGGTTAGAAGAATGTATGTGCATGTTTACTCACGTCTCATTGAATCATACATCTTTGACAGGGTGTCTTTGTCATCTTTAAGTCCAATGCATTCTGACAGGTAACTAGGGCACAAGGCATGATGAATATTGCTGGTATTCTCTCCCAGACATCAGCTTTAGAAATCTATTAATTCATCACTTGTCCTCTCTGGTGTAAGACTTATCAAAACCATGTGGACTAGTTTTACTGGGGTCTAGGACATACTCAGAAATTTATACTGGAAATTCAAGGGCAGATACTCACTGATATTCAATTTAAATAGTAAAAACCTCATTCAAAACCTACTTCCGACAAACATTTTGAGAAGTGTGCTATTCACACGAATCAATTATTTCCCATACTGAGATGACACTGCTCCTGTATAAGTCAGACTTCCTTTTGTTCCCCTCAATAATCCAGGTAGTCAAAAATCAAAATAATTTGAATCTGATCATCTGGACATAAATCAATAAAAAAAGTTGATCTGATTCAAATTCTTTTGAAGTCAAAACACTATTGACAATTCACCTTTCCATGTTGAGGCCAGAACGTGATGCACTGTTAAGAATTGCTGTCACAGCAATCTGAGACGGTGGAAACAGCAAGCCAACATCTGTCATGGCTGCACGTGTAAGAAAGTCATCAGCACTCTTCCTCAGTGACTCTGGGTTCTCGAGCAATGGATACCTTGTCTGAAAAGACATTTACCACTTAACAGAGTTCATAGTTTCACAAAAGGCCCATGCTCATGGCAACGTCATTACAATATTTCACCAAAGCTGTCTAAGTTACCCAAAAAAAAGCTACATCCTTAAGTACTGCTCTCCAAACTAATATCAATAAATGTCCAGCATTCAAAGCCATGCTCTCGAGGAGACGTACATACCTTGAGATCAATGAGCAGGCCTTCCATGGGTCTGTAGGGATTGTGAACCACTAGGTGGAAGTTGAGCTGTTGAATAAGAAGGAGCTCGTACTCCAGGATTTGCTCAAGAACCTTCTCTTGCCCTGCTGGAGTCTCCTGCAGGTTGCCTACAAACTGGCTGCTGGATACATTGAACTCATCCACCTTACAGGACAGGTATGCACAAGTCAGCCTGGAATAAAGGGGGGAAACCAACAAGTGACTTAATCGGATAGGGTCTGGATGGAGAAGATGAGAAACTGATGGGTGGCATGGTGGTGTAGTGGTTGGCACTGTCGCCTTACAACAAGAAAGTCCTGGTTTCGAATCCTGTACCAGGTCCGTTCTATGGGGAGTTTGCATATTCTCCCCGTAACTGTGGGTTTCCTCTTGGTGCTCTGGTTTCCACCCAACATTTAAAAACATACATTCAGGGACTGTAGATGTGAATTAACTTTAAGTTATTCTGGTGCACTGCATCAAATAGTGACACTGAAGTTAAAACCTGCATGTAGTCCCTTTAACATAAACTTAAATTTCTGGGATTTAGTTATCAAATATAATAAACAAGAGAATGGATCAGTATCCCATGCTCTTTTAAACTAACTCAAAAGCTAAAAACTCACGTGTAAAACAAATTTGTGCACAAGGTAATTTCATGAATGAGGACCACTGCTCCTGTGGAGTACATTACATGGCCCAAAGTATGTGGTAACCCAAATATCACACCCATATATGGCTCTTTAACAGCTCATTTTAAAAGTATGGCCATTAATATAATTCCTTGCCATTTTGCTGTGAAAACAATCACCATTCTTCTGGGTGCTTTCCATTAGATTCTGGGACATGGTTGCAGAGATTCACTTACATTCAGCCACAAGAGCATTAGTGAGGTCAGGCGCTGATGTTGGGCAAGAAGGCTTAGCTCGCGGTCAGTATTAAAATTCATCCCAAAGGATTTGGATGGGGTTGAGGTCAGGTTCTTCAAAACCAAAGTCAGCAAACCATGTCTTTATGGACCTCATTTTGTACATGGGGGCATCATAATCCAGAAACAACAAAGGAGCTATGCCAAACTGTCACCACTAAATTGGAGCACTCAATTCTCCTGAATGTGCTATAGCATTAAAATGTTCCTTCACTAGAACTAGGGGGCTTCACCCAAACTATGAAAAACAGCCCCAGACTATTATTTCTCCACCAAACTTTACTGTTGGCACTGTGGATTTGGGAAAGGTGAGTTTCCTGGCAGACAGACATCAGAATGTCTGATTGTGCAGTGTGATTAATCATCTCAGATATTTAATATTTATCGTTACAAAATCCAATAGTGTTGTGCATCAAACTATTTCAGTTGACGCTTGGCATTGCGCATAGTGATCTTGGGCTTGTGTACGGCTTGCTCAGCCATGGAAACCCATTTCATGAAGCTCCAGATGAACAGTTCTTGTACTGATGTCCCTTTCAGAGGCAATTTGAAACTCCGTAGTGAGTGCTGCAACCAAAGCTAGAAAAGTTTTACACACTACATGCTTCTATATATATAATTGTGTTAGTTACATAGCTATCATCTACAAACTGAGTAAAACTTATCAGTCCAAAATATGGCCTTTATATTATTAATCTTCTAAAGTCCATTTGAATAGACCTGCCATATCTGAATCGGTTTCTTGTCTTGATCCCAGTTAACGGATTCCATCTATCCTCAGTCCTTAACATGGTTATGGCTACTTACATGATAATCCTTGGGTGGTACTCCATAAGAGAGTTGTTTAGGTAGAATCTTCTGAAATACATGATGGCTGTACCCTGTGAAAGTAAAAAGCCATAATAAACATCAACACAGATATTTACGGTTATACATATTGGTTTGTAATACAGGGTTTGCTATTTAATATAAAGAAAATACCACGACAGCCTTGGGCATCACGGGCTTGAACACGTTGCAGAAGTCCACCAGCCTTTTTTCATAGTGTCTGAAAAGGACCTCTTCCTCATGACGCTCCAAGAACAGGGATTCATCAACCCCAGGCTTGGTCAACAAAAAAGAGATTTAAAAGAGATTTAATTTACTTTAATTTATTTTCCCCTTGTGGCGAGAAGGCGAAAAAAATGTTGTCAAGCAATTTCAGACTACATGTAGACGTGTTCTGTAGAGCTTTACCTTTCCACTTGTAAGCACGTTGTTACGGAATTTCTGATTGGCATTAAATCTGAACTTCTCCACGCTTTCCTCACTCCCAAATATCCAGTACTTTTTCTGTGAGCTATTATAAAACATGATGGCTCCTGGAAAATAAGAATTTTTAAACGAAGCAAAATTCGGTCTAAGATCGTTTTAAAATAAACAAATCGTTTGATTTGACCGGCTGACGGCGTGCAACAAGCATACCTTACTTAAATTACGCCAGCAAATACACTAGCAAAGTAGAAAATGGTAACAAATCGGGATCCAAATAACGACGGTGGACTTGTAAACATAATTTTAAACACAAATTCAAAACATAGAGAAAGCAGCTCTATGAAGTACGCTTGCTTATGTGCGTCGCACTCAACGTAAATGTCGTCCTGCAATGATGACGTTTTTCTCTACCGTAAGTTATGGTATGGTGCGCAAAATTATATTTAGTGACGGTAATATTTGCAGAACGGTGGTGCATGCTCGTGTTTTGTTTTAGTTATCAGTTCGTTTGTTTGTTTCAAAATCCAAAATGTGTATCGTCACTCTAGTCATACAAGTACAATCATGTGAAATTATTAGGCTGGGAGACTCTATTAAAAATATGAGATGAAGATAAATTAAAGTAAAATAAAGATGTGCAATAAGATGTGTGCATACATACACATACTTATAAAGCAATAAATAGAAGGCAAAAACGTATAAATATATAGCAATAAGTATTACATTATTAGACACAAGATAAGTAACCGTGGGAATAGAATCAGTCTATCAAGTACTCAAAGAAAGAATTCTGCATGTGTGATCAGTAGTCAAGATACTGCACAGGTGGCAATCAGATATTGGAGAGATGGTAAGGCTGCACTTGGGTTTGTGGGCATGTTATTTATTAAAAAGTTGTATGGCCTGAGGAAAGAAGCTGTTCCTCAGTCTGCTCATGCACGTTTTTAGAATCCTGTATCTCCTCCTTGAGGGCAGCAGGGAGAACAGGATATTGTGGGCTGAATCTTTAATGACCCACACGGATTTCCTGACACACCACCAGGTGTACAGCTCCTGAAGACTGAGCGCTTCACATCCAATATTATCCTAGGCTGTGCCTAGGATAATATTGGATCCTACCCAGGGCCTTGTGGTCCTTGCTGGTATAGCTGCCATACATGTCAGCAGGCTCTCAATGGTGACCCCGGTAGAAGTCTCCAGAGTTTGTTGCCACACAGTCGTAGGTATAGAGGGAATACTGGAGAGGACTGAGCCCTGTTGTACTCCCATGGTGAGATTCAGTGGAGATGAGGTGTAGTTGTCCACTCTCACCACCTGGAGGTGGTCCATCAGAATGTTCAGGATCCAGTCACAGTGCTGTGTTCAGGCCCAGCTCCTTGAGCTTATTGACAAGCTTGGAGGGCACTATGGTGTTGAATGCTGAGCTGTAGTCCACAAACAGCATCCTCACATAGGTGTCCCTCCCTTCCAGTTGGGAGAGGGCAGTGTTTAGGATGATGGCATCCTCTGTGGCTCTTTTTTTGGTGGTATGCAAATTGCAGGGGGTCAATAGTGTGTG
>OMLC01042149.1:8653-32470 GCA_900302585.1 Regalecus glesne
TGCTACGGTACACACACACACACACACACACACACACACACATGCAGAGTCATTGACCCAGCATTTTATTAAGATACCTGACAGTAAAATTTTTGACATACTGAAGCCATTCTGAGGTTGTGACTGTTTTTATAATGAATATAAATCATTTTACTGTAGACTAACACGTGTCATTGGTTGACCGACTGACTGCTGACTCTGTCCAGCAGATGTTAACCGATGAGGTCATCGAGCAGGTAGCCGAGCCCCTTCTGCGTTCCTGCGTCAGCACAGCCAGCATGAAGGTCAAGAACATGAAGACGTAGGTGCAGCCTTGCTGCTATTATGGGCTGTAAACCAGGGCTCTTATCCAGGGCAGTAAAATGAGGAAACTTCTTAAAAGGAATGATCAGCCAGTCTGTTGTATCTCTCTCTCGCTCTCTTTTGCTCCTTCTCTCTCACTCGTTCTCCATCTCCATTTTGCTTTCCTTTTCTCACCTGTACACATTTACCCGCCAGCTTATATATTTCTCTCCTTCTCTTTATCTCTCGGTCTTTCTCCATTTTCACTCAGTTTCCTGCTATCCTCTCTGTCACTATGTCAGCCCATGGAATACTGACGAGGTGCTGTCCTACTGTATTTCCAGGCTGACTTTTCCCAGAGGTCACTTTCCCAGGTTGGCAGAGTGTGCCCATTTCCACTATGAGACCGTTGACTTCGGCTCCGTACAGGTGAGCCCTGTTTTATACTGCCATGCCATTGATGTTGGCCTTATTACACGTGGAATATACATTTTTAACAGTAACACTATATCATGCGACAGGCATGGATGCAAGTCCATGAATACTGGGATGGCATCCAGCACTTTACCTGACCCTCGTCCATCTGACCTAAAATTTTGCTAAATCAATATGTAGATTGACATGACTCGGGATCGGTCCAGGCCCAGGTTAACACTGGCTGCCATTGGTGCTGTGCCCTCATATAGTTCTCATTGAAGCTATAACATCTGCCGTGGTGACCCTTGAGAAGTGGGGAACAAGTAAAAAGAGCATTAGCTGTTTATATTAAGGGTGCATCAGAGTCAGTTTTGGCCAACTATGTTTGCATATAAGGAATTTGACCCTGTCCATGATGTCAGTTTTGCATCTACAAAGCTAAATGGTAAATATATCAATTATTAAAAGATAATGGTAGGATAGATAAAGGCATCATGAAAATACAATAAACACATGACATGAGTGCCTGTCTAAGTGCAAGCATTATACAAAGTGAAAGTCAGATACTGCACCAAGGGATATAGAAGAGAGCTTAGGGTGAAAAATAATTTGACACCGTATCATCCGATGTGGGCACGACAAAAGTGATAAACAATAAGTAATAATGCCCAGATGCAAAGATTGGACATCAAATGTATTATATGGGGTGGCGTGGCTCGGGAGACTGAGCAGGTTGTCACATGAGGGTACTGGTTCAATTCCCAGCTCTTTCAGAAAACATGTTGGACTGCTCTTGAGCAAGGCACGGAAGCCCCCAACTGCTCCCAGGGTGTGGCAGCTGCCCACTCCTTGTATACAAAAGGATGGGTTTGATGCAAAGAACAACTGTCACTGTATGAATGTATTGACAAGATAACGTGGCTTTCCATATGTAGATGCACAATTGGTTATGGCACTTGGTGGGTTGGTAAAATCAGTGCCTGGGCCCAGATCCAAGTACACTTGACCCCAAAGTCCAGTTCAGTTATTAGTGTGAACACTGTAGCGTGTCTGGAGGTGGTCTTTTGTACGGTTCATGTGTACTCGGGTACAGATGTCATCAGTAACCGACATGTCTGGCATACCAGTCAGGACTTATCAGCATTAATTATTTACCAGGGTAAGATTTAAGTCCGTCGATGTCATTGCAAAAGGATAAAGGTCAACCCTGTGAAGCAAACTCTGTCAATGTGATACAGGATGCAGATGTGCTAACCTCCCCATCTCTGCGGGGGCTAAAGTCAGCTGGCTTAACCTCTACACTTGGAGGGGTCTGGCATCAACCTTTCATAAATGTGTTGTTGTCTCGAGCTCGGTGGCCATTTTGATGAAATCCACCACAGCTCTAGAGGTTGTAACATAGCCATTTCCAGTCTTTATTTATTTACCCCCTTTCTTTCTTTATCATGAGAGTTTTATTAAGGGCACTGTATTATCTATCGCCTGAGCCACTTCATCCCCTCACCATGCTGGCCTCCACAACTAGTTATAAACTCCCATTCTTGTCAGTGCTGTGAAATTGTACGTTGGTTTACTGAGCCGTTATGCATCTGATTACACAACATTACAACAATTAATGCAAATAAATGCTATGTGCGCATGCTCAGGAGCCATGGTGAGTTACATTCATTCCTCTTCATTCTTTCGGGAAGTTGTCATCGTGTCATTGTGCTAATCCAGTGATTCATATGAACGCCACACTGATCCGTTCAGCATTAACCAGTGATCGGCTCTATAAAATGGATTAAAGCAGATGATATCACACCATAAGGGGAACAGAATAGCAGTGCGTGTTGCTGGATAGAAAGTTCTCTGGCCTCATTAGTAAACTATAATTTAAAGGTCTGCCCGGTCCAGCCTCTAGCTCCTGTAACACCTGTTGACTGGTCGAGTTCACAGGTGGAGGAGGACAACCAATCACATTTCATTATTGATTGATGAATTCAACCTAAATCATAAAGTTATCAGTCTCATGAGAACAAAGCCTTAAAAGGGGTTTAGTTGTGACTTTTTATTACTCATTGTTTTTTTTAAAGAATATTTACCTGTATATGGTAAATTGCCTCCTTTTTATATGCGCTTTTCTTATCTAGCAACCACTCAAAGCACCTTACAATGTATTTCTTGCATGTACTGAGCATTGGAGATCAAGGTTGGATGCCCTTTCCTGATGCCCCGTGGTGGGATCAGACCTGCATCACCGGACCGGGTGGTGTGTGCTGCTGAGCCACCGCGGCCCCATTTTGATATGTTGGGAAATTGGCTCACAGTTGTAGAGGAGGAGTGAGAGCAGCTGCTGTGCAGCATTCAGGGAACAGTTAGAGGCTCAGTGTCTTGTTCAAGGATAACTCAACACTTTCTCCAGGGCCGGGAATTGTACCACTGGTAACTAGATGACTGCCCTACCTCCTGGGCCATGTTGCCACCCCTCATCATTTAACATTTGACCCAAAGAGGAGAGCTGTATTTTACTTTGCCCCTTATTGGCTTCAGAGTTCGTTTTAGGACTAGCCTCCTCTGTTCCTGTTGACCATTAGGCCTCAAAGAGACGGTCACATGTGACCCCCATCCCCTCGTACAGTTCTACTGCTCTCAAATGGGGGCATGTAAGCTTACCTTGGGTGAATATCAGCAATCAATCAAATGGCTGCTTTTGTGCCTGTTTTCAAACAGCTGTAGCAGCTTTGTAGGCATACTTAATATCTCAAAGGTCTCTGCAGTGGCTTCAGTGAGCCAAACTGTTCCGCTGAGGTGAAGCAAATGTTCAAAGCCCATATTTCAGTGGTCTGTGCCATTTCAGGTGGAGGAAGACTCCTTCCGCTCCACTCTGTCGTTCTGTGTTACGGTAATGTGCAGCCAGGTTATGTGCTGAGCTTGCGTTACTGTAACTAACAGTGAAGAGGTGCAGCAGACGGAGCCATCTTTGAGCTCACGGTAAATGTAAAAGGCCGTGGAAATATTGGATTTAAACTTCACTTCACCACGGCTGAGCAGTTCTCTTCACCGACAGGACCACAGAGACATTTTGGCGTCATGAGGCTGGTCACAGAGCTGCAGTGCTCTCTCTCGCTCAATGTTTGCTTCAGAGATACAGCAGTCTGACTCTAATGAAGGATTTGTTAGCTGAAGGGATGATGAGAAGCAGTGAAGCCGAAGCGGTTGCTCAGTCATTTGTGTAAGTATCTGCTAACCTCCTGGTTATCCTGTGTGCAGTTCCCTTTGGTGGCCAGCAGAATGCAGCAGACCTCCGTCCCACCATGAACAAGTGCCAGTAGCTGAAGCCTGACGGAGATTGTGTTTTATATATAAACACACTGGCGGGTTTGGAATCCAGCACGCAGTGCTGGTGGACTGTGCTGAGACAGGCGGAGCTGGATTTTAGCTCCAGTGTGATGCACTTTTCTTGTTAGATATCTGAGCCACAATGGCTGCTAGGGCTATGATGGCTGCTACAGTATAGCTTGGCTGGGGAGCAGATAGTACAGCGGTTACACTGACCTTGAAACGCTTTATAGCAAGGGGAAGAGCTGAGACGAACCCGGTAAAGAGACCCCACTCTGGGGAGAACCGGATAATGCTTCACCTTGATGTGCTTCGTGCTATGCACACAGTTATGGCACATGAACACACACATGCACAGATGCAGCACAGTGGGCATATTCTATTACAGCAGGATGCTGCATTATGACCGTTCATATTACATGAACACGCCTAATGCATCTGATGTTGTTGACTTCACCCTGAGATGACTGCAGCAGTCTGGCAGATGAGTCTTGCCTTCATGTCTGGGGTGACTCCCAAAGCACATGCTTCAACCTCGAATGTACATCACACCAAACAATGCCACTCAGGAGGGACACTGCAGATTAGCCCTCAGTACGCCTCTCCGCTCTACACATACATGCACACGTGTGTGCACACGCCACCGATTCGTCCCCAGATTAGCTCCATTCAATCTGCAGTGCAGATTTATTCCGAAGGGAAGAAGGGCTGTCTCTGTCCTGCAGCCTTGTGTGATCGCTGAACATAATACCAGTTTGTACTGGGTGAACCCGTTCACCGCCAAGCTGCTTTGTCACCAGTGAATGAGGAGTAACAGTGTGGGAGGGAGGGGGAGACGGATGGCAGGGAGAATGTGTGTAGTGGTGGTGGTGGTGGGGTGGGGGCTGAAACAAGAGCGAGGGAGGAAGCAAGGGGTGCAAAAAAACAAGGAGTGGGAATTATTCCCCGTTTCATATTTCCTGCTCTGACGTGAGCAGCGGTTGCACGGTGAGCCGATCCTCTGTGAATGGAGTGTTTATCTTAAGTGGGCCACGGATGTACCGAGGAAAGAGCGAGCGGCATCCCTCTCGCTCTGCTGAATCCAGCAGCCAAGTCTGGTGCTCCCCTTGGTCCTAACTCTAGCTGCCTGCCAAGGGAAGGGATCAGCTTATTCAGATCTGGGACCGCAGTAGCACACCATGAGAGCACCGCCGGCTCCTCCAGCTGTCCTACTTTAGGCTGGATACCCTAGATGCGTTGGCGGCAGGTAATGAGAACGCGCGGCTGAGCGCGTATTCACTTTGATCTTCTGGTGCTGGATGTCTGCGGATGAATGACGTGCGTCTCGACTGGTGGATTGAGGCTGACCTGGGTGAGGTTGCGTCAACTTCGGAGCGGCCTGTCCTACATGTTGACATCAAGTGCTGCAGATGCACAGCCGAGACCAAAATCAACCTATACATTAAAATAGATGAGTTGGTATTTTGGAGGGGGCTGTTGATGCTTTCATATTTTTTGGTGAATGATGATCTCTAACGGGGATATGATGGAGACGGCCATTGTTCATTTGACTCAGCTAAAGCAGTCAAGTCGGTTCAGGAAAGTGTCTCCCTTTACTGTAATGCAGCCTGAAGACCAGGGAAGGACATTTAAGTTACATCACCGCATTAGCAGGACCAAAATCCTCATATGATATCTGGTCTCATGTCACGATAGCAATGTATAGCCTAGAGAGGCATCGATCGATCAGCAGGTGACCGGAATCTGCTGCTTTCCACCTTGATCAGCCATGACTGGTGACCGGATGGTCAGTCTCAGACATGCCTAATTCTGTGCTGGTCCGATTCACAGTCATGCCCTGCACAATGGCACAGACACTTAACGTCACACTCACAAATGCTTAAACCACGTCATGGAAAACCAACGTT
This sequence comes from Regalecus glesne, assembly GCA_900302585.1. Classification (NCBI taxonomy): domain Eukaryota; kingdom Metazoa; phylum Chordata; class Actinopteri; order Lampriformes; family Regalecidae; genus Regalecus; species Regalecus glesne. The sequence continues at coordinate 14,581 of OMLC01042149.1, forward strand.
GCCTTTGGGAATGTAAAGGATGTTGGATGAAGTGAGATTCCTTTCCAGTGGAATTTTAACTTTGCAGGAAAGCTCTGTGAAACCTGGAGCTTTGTTTTTTTTTTAGATTTGTTGGGAGTGAGAGTAAAGGGGGGCCACAGCAGCAGCTCAGTAGTAGAGCGCACGCTTTGGGAACTGACAATCCTCTGGCTGGTGGTTCAAACCCACCACGTGGCGTCGAGAAGGGCATCTGGCCTTAATCCCCCAAGCTCCAGCTAAATCTATGTCCAGCCCGACAATGTGGGGTCTAATGATGACACATAAAACGGACCTCCCTCCATTGGAGTGAGAGCGAGAGAAGGTCCTGTAAGCTGGTGCAGTTTTGATAGAAGTGTAAAAGTTATTTAACATTCAGTGGTCATGACCATACAGTTGGGAACATAAAACTGAATGGTCATTCAAGGAAAGTTTAAAATGATATTTTTGAGAACGGGGGGAAATCATTGTTGGGCAAAATCATAATCTACAGGTCTGACTTTTACAAATGGGATATCGGAATCGGCAAATAAAACTGCGATCAGTGAATAAGTTTGAGTGAGTTTTGTGCTTTGTCTGGTCCAAAGGAGCTCATGGCACAGTTATCAGTTATAGTTGCATGATCCACATTCATGTCAATTTGTCTATTTCATAAACTCAATAGAGTTCTGGATGATGATTGTTACTATTTGAAAGCATGTCCTATAGTAGTTCATTGTGCAGTGTCTTTGCTATCGTGGTTTTACTCTGTGCAGTCTCTGAAGGGGTTGCTCTACGTCGGAGTGGTACTGTGCCATGCTTGTTGAGCAGTGGTTAACTAGGTCGCCTCGTGTTGTGTAACCGTGGGGCTAGATTAGCTGTTAATAGTTCAAAATGGCAAAAACTCCACTCCAAGTCTCTTCTCTGCTCATTACATATTCCCATGGAGGAATGAGTCCTCCCTGGTCCTCTCACCGAGACGGCGTCCGTAGTAGTAATTTGACAAGGAGGATGAGAATGGAAAATAAGACGTTTCTGCTAAATCAACACTGCCTCCGGGGGTCTGTCATCATGGAGGCTTATGTATTATACATCCCATTCTGCAGAATTCATGGTGAGAGGATTCAGAGCTCAGTGTTGGCGGTTGCACTAGTGGGGGATGTCTGTCTCAATGTGGACGCCTGATTGGTGGAATTTAGTCGATTTTCTATTTTTTTTCCTTGGAATAACGTTTGATTATTTTGAATCGATGTGATCCGATGGCGTTTTTTTAAAAGTGTCTTCCTCTCGGGTTAGCAGTTCACAATAGCTCGCATCAGAAAGACGGGTCAGCCTCACCGCAGCCAAAGATGAAAGCAGTTTCACGTTTTTGTGGACCACTTGTGTTTTACAGCTTGTCCTTCTCCTTGTCTGCTACAGACCCATAGAGAGAAAGCTGTGCTGAGTTCATCCTTTATTTAGCATATGGTCCGTCCCTCTCAATACTTAAAGCTTGCTCTCTTTCTTTCTCCCCCTTTTGCTTTTTCTCATTTTTCTCCTTTCTCCAGCTGGCCTTTGCAGAGGAGCAAGGTGAGCGATTGAAGGCTACCCTGGACACCAAAGAGCCAGTTTTTCTGGTCCAGATCTGTTGTCAGGTACTGTTATTCAGGTCTAAGGACGCTGCAAGATATTTCTGAAATGATTGTGAATTCTTCTTATTAACTTATCTGACTGTTTTTCCCCACCTAATTCCTTTCTGAGTGTTGTAAATTGAAAAGAACGTCTGGTGTCTTTTCGTTGCCTAACTCTGGTTCTTCCTGTTTTGGTCCCTATTAGAGCCGGAGTTGGCTGGTGAAGAGGTCGTATGAGGATTTCCGGGTGCTGGACAAGCACCTGCACCTGTGTATCTATGACCGACTCTTCTCCCAGCTCACCGAAATCCCACGATATGACGTGTTAAAGGACACAGTGGAGGTATCGTAATAGTTTAACTGTACATCATACTATTATTGTTATGGTATAACTTCTTAAAGTAACAGTTCACAATTGTTTGAGTATAGGTCTATTTCATCATCACTGCTAAATGTCCTGCATTGGTAGGTTCCATTATCATGATCTTTCTTCATACTGGGCATGATGCTCCGTTTTGCCATCTAAGGCTTGATCTTACACCCAGCCTAATGCATGTGTCTTTGCTAGTTTCAGACTGAGGCAGTTGTCGTTTTCCTGTCCAGTAGTGACATTTGAGTCGTAGACGTTGGTTTGTTTTATTTGCAACATGATCAAGGCCGGTCGAATGTTTTCTCTGCATTTAACTCATCCTGTTGAATAGGAGCAGTCAGCACAGCTGCTGCATGGCACTTTTTTAAGGGTCCATGTGCATGCAGCTTTTTACATTGTCAACATTTGATGGACGGCACCAAATTTTAGCATCAAGCTAATTTGCATCTGCATGTCCCTGCATGAGTAGTTGATGGTGGGAGGAAACCGGAGCACCCAAAGGAAAACCACACAGATACGTGAGAACATGCAAACTCCACTCAGAAAGGACATGGGATGGGATTTGAACCCAGGACCTTCTTGTGTTCAGCCAGAATACATGATGCTACAGCGGTCTATCAGGGTTAATCTGATTTCTAAATTTCTAAAATGAAGAATCAGATTCACAATGATAGACTGCTGTAGTGTCATTTATTCTGACTGACCACAAGAAGCCAGAACAAATGATACTACAGCAGTCTATCATTGTGAATCTGAATCTTTATTCTAGAAATCTAGTCATTTTTATTGCCATATTACCACAGTGGAGTGTGTCAGTCTGGTATTTGCTTTTAGTCTGTGTTGCAGGAAGTAGCATGGTTGGGGATGACTGGAACGGACAAAAAACAACAACTTCACATTTCAAAACGACCACTTGTATTGGCTGAGATATACTGCTCTAATATTAGCTTTGTCTGAGCTGTTGATTGATTTTTATCTTGCCTTTCAAGAAATGTGGACTGTAGGTTTGTGGTCTATTGAATATGTTGAACAGTAGATGGTAAGCTGGAGTTTTATCTGGTGTAAAGAAAACGATGGGATGAAATGAAAATGAAACCTATCCATGTACCACACAAGCAGAGTATAAAATCGGGATTGACTTTAAAAAAACGACCAACTTATCCTTTAAATCGTGAGGCTGTTTTAAATCTGAAGGCCAATGGTAAATGTTCAGTCTCCTGACAGATTGTGTCTCATTTCAGTCGGCAACCGAGATGTTGGCAGCTTACCTGCTGCGTTTCTCAGCCATTGCCGACAACAAGATCAACTGTGGACCTGTTCTCACATGGATGGAGGTAGCTGAGCACATATTTGTTCCTATATTCACTGTTTTGTTCAGATTCGGCTGGATTCGATTTGATATTTCTTATTTTCCAGATTGACAACAAGGGGAACCATCTGTTGGTGTCCGAAGAGGCCTCCATTAACGTACCTGCCATAGCCGCTGCCCATGTCACCAAGCGTTACACTGCCCAGGCCACAGACGAGCTGACATTTGAGGTAACTTCTGCCACACTAGAGAGACCGAGTCTTAACTCGGGGGTAATGCCATCCTCCTTGAACCAACAACTACCCCAGTTCTGGAGCAGCTACGTTTCAGTTGATATTCATGTTTTAAAGCACACATGTGCTGTACTTGTACTTTTCATTGTTGATATTTTATATTTCTTATCTCTTCTTTTTATTCTCGGCTCCGTTTGAGGTCAACGCAATTGCAATGTCATTGTGCTTGCATGATGATGGCCAAGTTCCTGAATCTAAATCTTGAATCAGCTGAATTAATGTGATCACTATAAATATTCTCCACCGTATCATACTTTTTGTTCTCCAGGTAGGAGACATTGTGTCAGTCATTGACATGCCGCCCAAAGAGGACACAGGCTGGTGGCGAGGGAAACATGGCTTCCAGGTTAAACCTTTATTCTACTGGGGCTATGCATTTATAGTAATTTTAACAATTGCCAGATTTTGCTCATTCTTCTCTGAAATAACATCTGGTTAATTCACAGCCTATTCATTTCCTAGAAATAACCAAGTAAAATGTCTGGGTAGAATAGATATTTGACAAACTATGACAATTGATAACTGCCATGTACCAGAGCCTCAATTAGAACAGCAAGACTTTAAATTTTCACCTTATATCCACATTTAACGGCTTATTGGTTTTGTCCCTGCAACACAAATGATTCAGAATAATTGTGTTTGTCACAACGAGTTTTTTTAATCATTTGGCCCATACAATGCTTGATGTAGATTACCTTTAACAGCATACTATGACTAGCGAGCAATCTGGAGATGAGAAAAAGCCTGATTTAATGAACAATCTGTAATTTGCTCTGTGGCAACTCGTTGCTCGATAAATGACTCTTTTTATTTTCCCCTCCCCTGGCTCTCCTTGCAGGTTGGTTTCTTCCCCTGTGATTGTGTTGAGCTCATAAATGACAAGCTCCCTCCCAGTGTTCAAAGCTCAGTGCCAAAACCAGGTACTTGTTTCAGAAGCAGCACAACTGAATCCCGTCATCCTCTTTCTTCACGACTTATTGAGATTTGACATGTGACAAAGGCAGAAGAGTTGAAAAGTCTTTGTTTTGTGTGTGTGTGTGTGTGTGGGTGTGGGTGTGGGTGTGCACGTGTGTGTGTGTGTGCGCGCACATGTGGACGTGTATTTCCCCACCTTCTCAACTAGTGTGTAAGAAACATGGGAAGCTGGTGACGTTCCTCCGGTCTTTCATGAAGTCACGACCTCCGCCACAGAAGCTGCGGCAGCGTGGCATACTTAAGGAGAGGGTGTTTGGTTGTGATCTCGGAGAACATCTACACAACTCAGGACACGAAGGTAGATGTTTGTTGGTCATGGCTTCTCTTTGCCCCCCACTCCATGACAAGTTTTTAAAAGTACATTTCTAAATAATTCGGTATTGATGTCTACCAGGAAGTTATCAGTGCTATTGGGATGAAATTCGGATGTTGTCATATCATTATTATTTTTTTCCTGATTAGGATTTATAACCCAGAGTTCACATAATATGTGGTCTGAATTATTTGAGGTAGTATTATTTGAGCATTATTTACGTTTGGGTTTGATATGCTTTAAATGACAAAACATTTCAATGTGATGTACCTCATTCAGTGGGATTCTTAAACATAGTACCACCATATATGTATGTGGATATTGTGAACTATATAATTATATCGTGTAAGATTCCCTGGGCTCATCTGTGACAGAATTTTCTGTTTTCCTGACACAATTCAAATCACATTCTGTGGTAGTTGATATTTTCCATACCAAAAGAATGGCTGAACTTTTCAAACTGGTGTTTTTACATTGGAAATGAAATCATTGTGTTACATGTCAAGAGACAAATCTTCACTATGTTTCACTGTGATTGAGAGCGTTGTTCAAATCATTCCGATGGCTCAGTGGTTGGTATTTTGTCCTTAGTTCAGTTTTAGCCCATTACGGAGTTTGAATGTTCTCCCTTCAGGGTTCTTCTGGGTGGTGTGGTTTCCCTTCACAGTCCTAAAGGTTACATTCATGTTTTGAGGCCAGATCTCATTAAAAGATGCTGTTGGGTGTTTTTGAGAAACATGCTAGTAAAAATTTATCTAGCCACTTACCACTTCACAAAGTCCAGAGATACATTAATTTAAAGCCTTCAAAAGCCACGATACATCTCCTTAAACAAGAGAAACATGCTGCACAAACTGAAACGGAAGCTCCAATCATCCCATAGAGAGGAGTGGTGTGTGCGCGCATTGTGCAGACCTTGTAATTTTTAGGCCGTTTCCACTGCCTTCTGCCAAGCTACTGTTCAGATGGCCTCCAGCCCCCATGACCGACCGCTGACATGGATTAAGCCCATACAGACAATGAATGAATGAGGTCTTCAGCACGGCGGTGCCTGGTAGTGACGGTCTCCTATGTCCCAGTTCCCCAGGTTATCAGAAGCTGTGCTGAGTTCATAGAGAAACATGGAGTTGTTGATGGCATCTACAGACTCTCTGGGATCTCTTCCAATATCCAGAAACTCAGGTTTGTGTCCCTCTTAGTTGAAAATTGGGTAACACTCCATAGGTTATTATTATCATATGATCAAAATGATGCCATGGAAGGCCGTGTGTAGGTTTTCTTTCCAGCCCGAACATGGCTCTCCTCGAACTAGACGGTGGAGTTTTAGTCATGGGTTGTAATGAAAACTTGCATTGATATGTCTCTACTTGATACTGGTGTTTATCAGATAGTTTGATCTCGAACTGAATATGTGTCAGTATGTCTTTCTCTCTCTGGTTATGTGTATGTACCCATAATACATACTATATATTATCCATTTTTAGTGTGATAACCATTGTATGGAAAGATAAAGATAAAATACCGGGATTTACACTGTTCAATGGAAAATCTAAGTAAATCGACCGGATGTTATTCTGTAGGAGAATGACAATGTTACTTATTTGCTATGGAGATGGAGGTTAAGTAAGATGAATGCACTATGGCGTCAGTTCTGTTGGTGAGGATAGTATAATGATGCAATGAATTTACAAATAATGAAAATTGAGGTCTCAGAACTCAGAACAGCGCATTCTATTGGTATGTCTCTCTGTCTCTCTCATATTCTTTTTCTTTCTCCATCTCCTCTCTATGTTGCTATTGGGCATGGATGCTGGGGTAAGTTACAATGAACCGCTTATAAAACCATACCCTCTCAGCTGATTTTTCCTCTATCCAGGCATGAGTTTGATTCGGAGCAGGTCCCGGACCTCAGCAGGGATGTGTTCAGACAAGACATCCACTCTGTGGGCTCCCTGTGTAAGCTGTATTTCAGAGAGCTGCCTAACCCGCTGCTCACTTACCAGCTCTATGAAAGATTCTCGGTAAGAACAGCAACCCTTAAGATGGGGGTGGGGGCTAAAACTGGGGCAGGTTAAAGATGAGGGTAACTATAGACGGTGAATAGCCTGCTGTGGATGTGGAATTTTTACTTATTGACAGTTTGCAAAGGACTTGAGATAATATTTCCACTATTTTTTTAATCTACTGCTATTCTCAAAATTGGGTGAGTGCTGTAAAACTGGGCTGTCTAAAGCCGGGAATAAATTGCAATGATAAAAATGTAGTTGTGGGTAAAGTACAGCCTGGCCATTCTCTGAGAATAAAAGTTGTCTCACTCTAGGCTGATTAGTAGCCTCTCAGTGATGTGGTCTTTCTGCTGTGTTTTCTCAGGAGGCTGTGTCTGCGCCCACAGATGAGGAGAGGCTAGTCAAAATCCACAATGTCATTCAACAGCTGCCTCCACCACACTACAGGTCAGCTCACTGTTGCATTCTGGTGGTTGGATCTAGAATTGCATCAAATCAAAATCTTGCAGAGCATCAGATCCTCAGTTTTGAATCGTACCACGGCTTAAGGGAAAGTTCACTTTGAGTGTTGGGGTATGTACTAATGATGATAGTTGACTAATTAGATGACAAAAAACTGAATGCTTTTAGGAGGTTTGGGGCTTCGGCTATGCTGTGGGTTGCATTTTCCTGGCATGGTTTGAGTTCACTTGTCCCCTGACAGGGAAGGGTCTCTGGACATCAATGTGAAGTTATTCTGAGTGATTATCTTTATCCTATGATGAGACATTTATATCCCCGTGAGTGGTCTCTTCAAGATGACAATGCCTCAGAGGGCACAAGGGTTCACTGAAAAGTTTGATGATGAAAATCATGTGAATCATCTCATATGGCCCTCACAATCACCATATCTCAAATGAACTGGTGAACGCCTATGAGAGATCTTGAACTGAAATGAGGGAATCCTTTTGGAAGAATGGTGTCCGACCCTCCAGAGTTGAGACTTGCAGGAGTAAGGAGTATTGAAGCTCATGGGAGCCTAACACCTTACGAAGACACTATGTTGGTTTCCACCTTAATTTGTCACTTGTCTGTATGTGGGCTTCATGCAATCACCTGCCAAGTTTGAAGATTACATGAAACAGGTTTGTACTGCTGAAGATTGAAAGAAGTCACTTGAAGTGCTGGACTATTTAATTCCTTACTAGTTGAACATTCTCCCCTCCATTGGTGGTTTCCTTGAAGAAGTTTGTCCGAGCGTTTGTATGTGTGTGTGTATGTATATGTGTGTGTACGTATGTATGTATGAATATATATGTGAGTGTGTGTGTGTGTGTGTGTGTGTGTGTGTATTTATGTACACACACACCCATCCATATATATGTGTGTCAGTTAAAGAAACGATAAGTCATCATTATTTTTCCTGCCGTTTCACACCTCGGCCCGGAATTTGGAATTCCATGCGAAAGGAAGCTGTATTGCTGTTAAAAATAACAACAAATGAACACCATGGAGTGCAGGACCACATTACAAGTGGCCATTAAAGAGCCACTGTGGAAATTGATGTTGTTGACAAATCACCACTGACTCCTCAAGTAGGGTCATGGAAAAGACAGGATGGAGACGTTTATTAGCGCCACGCTTGCTCATCGTTAGACACCATCTGTTATTAGAAGTGAAGACATCAGTGGTGTAGGAGCTCTCACTTCTCAGCGATTCTCCATCTGCTGCCTCATTTTTCTCAAGTGGAGTACTATTTGGAAATGGAGAAGCTGAAGTCATGTTTCCATTTGTATGCGAGTGTCTTTTGTTTGTTTTAATCCGAAGGACTCTGGAGTTCCTGATGAGGCACTTGTCGCGACTAGCAACATTCAGTCCAATTACCAACATGCACACTAAAAACCTGGCTATCGTCTGGGCTCCCAACTTACTCAGGTGACTATATGAATGCTTTCAACACTGTCCTTAGCCACACTCACCATTAATGATTAACAGTCAGTATTTTCAGCATTATTTCTATAAGTATATACATTGCGCATCAAAAATGTGAGGATGCCTCGCTTGGTCAGTAAGGACAACCTTCTTCACACAACTACAAGCGGACTTATTTCAATAGAGGACTGTTCAAACGTCACCATTTTTCCTTACAAACATAAAGATGTTCAATATGTGGTGGCGGCATAGCTCAGTGGGTAAAGCGGTCGTATGGCAATCAGAAGGTTGCAGGTTTGGTCCCCGGTCCTGCAGGAAGCATGTTGAGGTGTCTTTGAGCAAGACACTGAACCCGTAACTGCTCCCCGAGAGCAATATGGTGGCAGCTCACTGCTCCTATACAATAAGATGGGTTCAAATGCAGAGAAATCCAAATTTCTCCACGCGGGACTGATAAGGGAATCATTATTATTATTATTTCCCTTTGTGGGACTGATAAGGGAATTCATTATCATCCATTATGTGCTTCAGCAGTTGATTGGAAAAAGAAAAGTGTCAAATCTTTGTTGAGGCAAAACCTGCTTTTCTTGCCAAGGAAAAGACACTGATGAGCATGAGGCTGAGAATTGCATAACTACCTAATGTAAATGGGAAATGGCAGTTTTATGTTAGAAACTTGGCATTTTCTCTAAATTGAACAATAAAGAAAATCCAACATCACTATTAAAATTGAGTAGTAGGTGACATGTTCTGATGGGTAAATGTGTGTATATGGGCTGTTTGCTGCCATGATACTGTGACAACATATACATGTTGAGATGTTAAAACTATGATTATTTCCCTTTCAAGATTGTATCAAGATGATGACATTACCAACATACCAAACTTAGAGGTTCCTTCTACACCTCCATGATGGTAAACTAGGCCATTTCCTGCTGGTTTCTAAGCCATTAAAATGGGTCGCGGTGTGCTGTAACTGCATTTCAGGTCGAGGCAGATCGAGTCGGCTTGTTTCAGCGGCACAGCGGCGTTCATGGAGGTGCGGATCCAGTCGGTGGTGGTGGAGTTCATCCTCAACAACACTGAGGCTCTCTTCAGCACCAAGCTCAATGCCGTGTTACGAGAAAACACAGGTATGCCATCAGTCAACTTGCCTGTGACCTGACATGTAGTGCTCATGTGCATCCAGTGTCTTTGCTATGATTTATATGCAGTTGTCAAACATTTAAAAGCTAAACCCTATACGTTATTGATATTGAATGGATGGATTCTGTGGATAGATAGTCAGATAGATCTATTGTTAGACACTGTAGCTACACAGAGATATGAAAGGGAGATACTACAACTATATTAATTCTTTATTATCCTTTTTGAGGTAATTTACCATCACAACATGTACATTACAGTAAAAATTTACCTCCATGCTTAATGAGCAATATACATCCATTCTCACATATGACGACACGGGTACAATTACATACAACAGATGTATGTAAAGAGATGGATATATCAATTAATACAAAGACTTCCCGGCTGGGTATTTTGTGTATGCTTCCTATGACAGATGGATGACACTCCCACCTGAGCATGATTTTTTTTCCAGGTTATGTATCTGTCTCAAAAATCAGATGGGAGTAAATTGAAGAAGGGGTTAAGGTGCCTAGGGTCATGTGATGCACCTCATTGCTTTGCTTGTGATTACTTTGCTAATTAGGTCGGACAGATTTGGGCGAGGAAGGATGAATGGTTTTGGATGCTGTGTGTTCTTTTTATAGAAATCTAAGTTTGGACTGTGAAATAACCCTGAGCGCTGAGCATACGTATCCAGATAATGTCCAGGATTCATTTAGTTGTTGATTTTCTGTAATGCCCAAGGGTCACATCGAGGAAAAACACGTCAAATCATATTCGGAAGAAAAATGTCATCAAAACCTTTCTTCTAACTCTGATGCTCAACTCTTCACATTTAAGGTAACAACACTTTATCCAGACCCAAGTCCTTGCTGGTTTGCTCCCCATCAACCAAGCTCCTCTCCTTGGAAGAGGCCCAGGCCCGGACCCAGGCCCAGCTGAACTCTCCGGTCACCACGCCGTGCTTGTCCCACAGCGAGTACATCGAGGTCGGAGAGGGACCCGGAGCCCTGCTGGGCAAGTTCCACACAGTCATTGAACTTCCAGTGGAGAGGTAGTTTCAAATTACCTGTTTTATAAGGTTTTCAATGGACAACAAGGCTAAAGTGAGGGATTCCAGATCCAGTTATTTTTCCTCTCCCAACCCCATCCGAGTCATTTCATGTAATCTGCCAACAATGACTCCCGATCCAATATCAATATTTTCTTGCGTAATGCATTAATACAGTTGCACAGTTAGAGGAAAACTAATTTAATTTAGCTAGGACATGTTTGACATATACTAGCTAAATGGGGGTCTGCACCCAAGTTGGATCAGGACATCCCTACAAACAGTCCAGGTGTTTTATGGGTGTTTGTTAATGTATCATTTATGTGCTGCATGGTATGCATGGTACTATGCATAGCATGCTAGGTGATATGACAACTCAGTGTTGTGAGGTTTTATGTCTACACGAAGGAGCTAAATAATTGTACCTTGGTAAAAGTGGAATGATATCAGTAATTTGGATAGTTGAGTGATGAAGATGTGTTTTTGCTTCTGTCCAGTGGCAGCAAGAGGGGCCCTGCTAGGGTTAAAAAGTCTCCCGTGGGCAACTGGCTGTCTTTCTTCCACCTGGGCAAGTCCCATTCTGTGTCTAAACGTAAGCTGAAACGCCACCCCAGCGAGCCCAACGAGATAAAGAGCATTGCACTGCCAGGTAGGTGTACCAATGCTTTGCGGTGCAAACATGAGCTTAACTGTCACTTTTAAAGCTGAAATCTGTGACTAGTCATTGGAGTTAGCTAACAGAACTGTAATGTTTAGTCAAATCAACAGCAATAAAACCAATAGACCTTGTATAAACAAACAAATGATGGCTAGCTTTGGACACATGGCACTATACTTGAAAAAGGAGTCATTATTTGCCGTCAGTGTGTTTTATATGATGGGCTGTATCCCCTTGATTTATGTTTGACATCAGCTCATGAGGGAGGCGTCGTGTTCTGTATTTACAGGTGAGAGCAGGTTTCCATTGGCAAGCCACTGCGATGTTTGCCTACCAACTGATTCACTCTCTAAGACCCGACTTAATAAGATATTAGTCTTCATGTTGGAAAGACGTGGACCAAGTTAGTCAAGCGCTAGTTTAGAACTTACTAGTCAACACTTGGACCTTACTCAGTAAGGAATTTGCAGACTTGCTTCATTACCTGTTTATATGACTACTGCAAGCTTGTCCGTTTCCCAAGATGTTTTTTAAGTAACTGATTCACCTCTTTTTTGTGATTTCTTTTAAGTAATAATTCTAACAAAAATGGCTTAATTTCTCTCTAATGCATGCAGGTGGGAGAGGAGATTGTGGTACGCTCCGCTCCACAAAGAGTGAGGAATCGCTCACCTCTTTGCACAACCTGGAAGGTAATTTATCCAAGGTGCCTCCTAATAATTGCACTATCATTACAGTGACAGTTCCTCTGTTATCTTCCACATCCTGTATAGACCTATATTAAGCTGCACCCATTTTAAGTGCACATTAATCAGACATGGACCCCGAGTGCTCGAGTTGTTTTTTTTGGTGCTTTTCTTTCATTACAGTTGAAAGCTCAGTCTGTCCACCTCTGTTTTCCTCCTGTCCCAGCAGGGCCCCAAGGCCGTCGCCCCTCCAGACCTCGTTCTACCAGTGAGGCCATCTCTGCTGCATGCCGGAATGATTTACTGAAAATCAGAAAAAACGAACACAGTGAAAGCCACCAGGATAACTGCCATGACGGCGCAGATGGTGTTTCATCTCTACGTCAGGAGGAGGATCTTGATCTTTGCCCCCCAGCTCCAGGGATGGCCACACTGGACTTTGACCCTATGTCTTTTCAGTGCAGCCAGCCCTCAGAAATGCCTGGTCCACAGCGACCAGAGTACAGGAAATGGAGGAAAAGTAGACCGGGCTCTACCGATTTTGAACATACCTCTTCGCTGAATGAGATCCACGGTGGGCCTCAGTCCCCCCATGTCAACCTGTTCCGTTGTGATAGAGGTGTGAAAATGGTGCCAAAACCACTGTCCCCAAAAGTCAGGAAGAAGTCGTTAAAGACCTCTTCTGCCATCGCAGCCGATGTGCGAAGTGCGTCCACCTCCACGCAACGTCAGGAGGCATTGTTGGCCCGTCCTCCACCGGCCCCCTCGTCAGGCATGGAGATGTGTGAAGCAGATAGGGGAAAGCCCAGAGCGTCTTACCAGCCATGCAGCCCGCTCAGCACAGGAAGCCAAGCCTCGGGTCTCACGGATCTCAGCCAATCTGCACAAAACCTGCCTGATCCAGGTTAGAACCGAACTACAACACAACATGTACCCTAAACCTGGCTAGTCTCTCTGTGTCTTCACATAACTTAAAACTGGGGTTCTAGATAATTTTTTCATTCTCAGTTTAAATTTGATGGCGTTCTATGACCAAGAGATTCGAATCAGGATCTAATCTAGAAAATTAGAAAGTGGTGAATAATAATTCAAAATGCTTGTTTGCGAGTTACATTCCCTAGAAAATTACACAGATGTGACACGAGAACACATTAGAGATACTAGAGATACCATGCCTCGTTTCTCTATACTATATCTTTTATCTCTTCAAAATGTGCTCTACCTCTTTTGTCCATTGGGATGTATTAAAATGCAAACAATCCAAACTCCTTGTCACAGCTTTAAGTATAATCATCATTGTTAACCAAAGTAGTTATTCTAGTCGTAGTTGGAGCTGTCTTCATATTTGTAGTCGTGCTTAATATCACGCATAGAAAAACCATCAAAATTGACTATAGTGGTTCATTAGATTTTTTTTAACTTCATTTTACTTGAGTCTATTTACTATTTACTACCACTTCTATTCACATTTTTTAAGTGTTTCCTGTGTTTTGTGCATCTCATTATCATACAAATGAGGTAGAACTTGTATAATATAGAAAGTCTTTCTGAGCTCATCCATCCCTCCCTTGTCAACCGCTTATCCTGTGTCGGGTCACAGATTTCTGAGGTTATGTGTGTTGAAATACTGAAGTATGTGTTTTGCATAGTGATGCGATGGGTGAAAAAATGGAATACAGCAGCAGCCTTCTAGTTTACTTGTTTTTTACTATACACTACTTTTGTATGGGTTGGTAGTTGCTGTTGCACAGCAGTTATATATAAATATTTAAGTGGTACTGCTGATAGTTTCTTATCAAAGCTTTTGTGTCTTGTCCCATCATGTCCTATCATAGCTTTGTTTGTCCTGTCATACTGTAGCGTTGTTTGTCTTATCCCCCCCCAGGAGCAGATAGACTTATGAGTTCAGTGTCAGTCCTCCCTCCTCACCCATCCCTGACGAGTGCTGCGCGCAAGTTGGCTCTCGCTCTGGCCGAGAGTGCCCAGAAGGCCAGTGGCGATGGATCCCAGAGGAGGAACAATCCCCACAACCTGCACACTCCCCAGAGACCAGACCCTCGACCCGCTCGACCCTCCGTTCTCAATCTCCAGCCTTACCCCCAGGACTGCTCTGGCTTGCGGCGACCTTTGGGCCGTGGCCTTATTGAGGGACCTTACTGCCCTCACCCTGTCCATTTCCCACCTGCTCATCTCGGTTTAGAACCTTTACAGGTCCGTGACAAACAAGAGACTCCGAATAACTTTACCCCAAATGTCAGCCCACTGGGGTCAGGGAGCTTAGAGGAAGGGAACGTAGAGGTGAGGGACCATGGCCAGGAGAGAGAACAAGCCCAGCCTGGCGACCCTCAGACTGGACCCACCTATCATAGTGTTGGTGTCTCAACTCCCACGCAGCCTGTTCACACCGGCCTGAGCCCGTCGGCCTCCCCGGTGTACGTCAACACAGACTCTGTGAATGCCTTTAACTTTCGAACAATCTTGGCGGAGACCTCCGTGCCTGCCTCCATTGAGGAGGTCCTCCCACGCCCATGTCAGGCCTCTACAGTCCTCCACTACAGCCCTGAGGAGGGCAGGGACTCGGGGTTGGTTGAGGATGCATATGTTGATCGGGGTCACCCCAGTCCAACCGGCCGAGTGCCTGTGCCTCACTATCCCCGTCCTGACGCCCTGCCCCTTCATTTTTCGAGGCCAAAAAGCACATACAGGCTTTCACCTGAGAGTCGTCACAGCACTTTAAGTCCAAATCATCCCTTGTCGCCACAGTTCAGAGGCTGTCCAAGAGACGAGCGCTTCATAGGCTGTCCCAGACCACAGGGCCGATGGCAGACGTCAGAGGATAGGACAGCGGGACACCCTGTCATGCGCAGGGCGCGCTCCTTCCATTCCCCTCAAATTAGTCACTACGAGCTTGAGGCAGAAGCTTTACCCCCTGACACGATGTTCTACGTACAGCAGTCTCCCAGGCAGGAGGCACCCTATCAGTGGCTGGTCGAGTCCCACCACTCTGCTAGGCCGTACTTTGAGAACAGGAATTCTCAATATTGCTACAGCCCACATTCAGATATTGGCCCAGTGGATAATGCTGCTCACTATTATGTGGATCCGTACCGGCCGAGTGGTATCAGACATAGTCAGTCCTACACATTACGCTCCACGAGGGAAAGCGAAAGGCCCGATTACTACCATTACCCACCACAACACACCCCGACTGCACACAGGGAGATCTTCTTAGAGAGCAGAGATGCTGTGTTCTACAAGAATAGAGCTACAGATGGTTTCAGCCGACGTGTGCATCAACCCGTCAAGCAGGAAAATAAATACAGGCATACGACCACCAGTCCAGCCTTATCCCCCTGTGAGAATGCCGCTTCACCTGTTGACTCAATGGGACGGGAGATCATTCACACCAGGAGCAGGTCAGACCCAGGAAACTCCTGCCTCCTGTCTGCCATCAGGGCTGACAGCGAGCACAAAGCAGCTGCCAAAGCCCCGCATCCCTTACCACGGTCACATCATGCCAACATAGAGGTCGCCCAACACCATGGTCAGTTTCTTGGTGAGGAGCCAGTCCCTGTCAGAAAAGAGAGCATGTTGAAGCGCATTCAAATCAAGGAGGGCACAACGGTAGCACACCAAGCCCAGCCAAACCAGCAGCCACAGCTACGCAAAGTCCCTTCGCATCCAGAGCGCGGAGCTGCTAATCTGGTGAACATTGAGCGCAACGACCAAAGCCATAATACACGTGGCCGTGAGCAGGACAAGTTAATGATGGCCGAGGCCATGACCTCCTCTGCCCTTCCCAAATCCAGCATCGTTGGTAGGAGGCAGGTGCGCTCCCAGAGCATCAAAGAAGGCCGTCACTACCAGTACTACCGCAGTAAATCCCCGCTGGACCCCGAGCAGCTGGGGTCAATTCCCACTCTGTTCAACAGAAGGACTCAGAGCACCAAAGTCAGGCCTTCTACACACTACGACCACACAGAGGGCTACTACGCCTCTCCCAAACCTAAACCAATCGGATCTGGTAAAGCTGTCTCCGGATACTTCCCCGGCTATGGCTGCATGTCTCCCCGCAGACACAGACTGTTGTCCAAGGCTTTGGGTCATGGTGCTTTTCATCAGGCTGGACTGAGATCAGAGGCCGGCGTCTATGAGTGAGTCCACACACTGATCTCATCTAATTCCACATCGGGGGCCAAAGGAGAGGGCTACTTTGTTCCTTTGCCAGACTGCGACACCTATGAGTTCAAAGCTTACTAGTTTAAAACCTTAAAGAGCTGCTTAAAAGTCCAGCTGAAGTGGGACAGTAGTCAGGGGTACACGCTTTGGTTATCACTTGGCTATTGGGAGATGTAATGGAGCTCAGAGTGAACAAACATTTAGAGTTTAGACTCTCATTAACTTTGGGGTTGGGTGGACTTGTTAGACGTAGAATAGTAATACGACACTGCTAAATCTTGTGTGCAAATGATGAATGAATCCAAAGGAACGCCCAGGTTTTTAATCCTGATTACAGAAACGCTATTGGGAAGGTGTACAAAGTAACAAGAAGAGTCATTTTAAACGTTCTGCAACATATTTGTATAGATGATGCATACCTACGCTTATGTGGCAGGTGTATTGTTTGATATTATTATAATTGTTTTGTTGATCACTGGCCAAACTTAGACAAGATGCACTTTTAAATATAGACAAATCCAAGTCAGCGTCCTACTTGACACGCATCAAGATCTTTTTGTTTTTCCTTAAAAAAAGGTAGAATGCAAAGATGAGACCGTGTGAGAATATCATCACTTCTGAGTATTCGCCCAGGGGGGATATTGACGAGTCAAACAGATTATTTAAGTGTGGTTTGGTTTCGTTTTAAGATGAAACATACTGTGGGATACACCAGATGTTAAAGAAAATCATTCTGTTTGTAGAGAAGCATATTTCGTATTGCGTTGTACTTTGTCAGAAAACATAACTCTCCTGCCTTTGTAGGAATATTTTAACAATGTGGTATTTTGCATATGGTGATGTTTTTATTCATTGAGACGCCATTTGACCCAACCCTGTAAATAAGGATATCCCGTCAAGACGTATCCATGTTTTACTTTAAAGAGAGTCTTAAAGAAAAATAATAAAGACGCGTCTTATAGCTGATTATAGCTCAGTTGTGCTTTGTGATATGAGGCACAAACACTGTAGGGGGCACGTTGCTGATAAACGCTGACGCATGTTGTCGTGTGTACCAGCAGATGGCACTTAAGCATCACATTGAAATTACAGATTTCATATTTTATAAAAGACTCAAAAAATATTTTTCTTGGAACAGCCCTTTAAAAACATACAAAACACAAGCTGTCGTAGGTTTTAAAAGTCCTGCTGTAGAGGCCACACTATTGTTGTCACTGATTATGTTCATTCAAGGAGGGCTGTCATGACAATACCCTGTTATTGCTAAAATACTTTACTGTGAAGCACTTTGTAAAACTCAGTGGTAGAGCGCTTCATTAACTGACAAGCTGGAGGCTGCTGGTTCAAACTCATCATGGTGTGTCAGGAAGGGCATCTGGCCTTAATCTCCCAAACTCCATCTAA
>OMLC01042150.1:0-28227 GCA_900302585.1 Regalecus glesne
CCGAGGTACATGGGCACAATTAGGGTCAGGTGGTAAAGCTTCATTTAAGGTAAGGGAAACATTTGGTCTCCGCCATGCTTCACATAACTCAGTCATAATCAAAACCAAAGGCCTGTTTTACATGCCACGGTTAGTCCTCACATTGTGTGGGGGGACATGGACCTAGATGGAGCTTGAGAGGTTAAGGCCAGATGCCCTTCCTGACACCCTGTGGTGGATTTGAACCCACTGCTTCAGGTTCATCAGTTCCCCAAGTGCGCACACTAAGCTACTAAAGCCTCATTCAGTTATCTCAAAAATATTTTCAAAAATCTGATGATGTATTAGTAAGGCTTTGATAGACAGTGATCTGATATTTATGAGACCAAATTCAAGTGTATTGTTGAATTGAATGTATGTGGAACTTTCATATCGATTGGAATTAGACACTTTTTATTATTAATTCTCAATTTCAAAGACCTACACCTTGGAGATATGTGGTCACACTTTTGATAACTCTAGATGTGTGTTTGTGCAAATTATTTGGCACTTCATTGCATATTTCACCATCACCAGTAGTAGGAATGATAATTTGATTTTGATTTGAGGACAGGAATGAAGATCTTGGGAACAATACAGCGGGGTAAAGAGACTGTCTCAGTGTTATAGACCAAGCTGCCAGACTGATAAACTACACTGAGAATGTATTGATGCTTTCTCAATAATCCAGGTAAAGAATCACAAAAAAAGGTGAATCAGTTCAATTGGATGACAACTTTATTCAGAAACTTTTTGTCACTCATACAGGTGACATATTCAGTTTAAGACTGAAATAAGTAAGAAACCTTTCGTAATGAAAATAGGAAATTTAAATAAAGAAATAAAAAAACTTCAAGTACAAAGCACTGATCCAATTTATTATATGAAAAAATTAAATTGCCACATATTTGGATCTGATCACCTGACTATGATTTCATCAACGAAGGGAATTAAAAGAGAAAGTATAGTTATTACAGGAAAACCTTATACATCATTATGAGAATGTAGAAACACAAACCATTTTAAACCATTTTGCAGCTATAATAGAAACACAAACCTCATCTACTATAGCTGCAAAATGGTTTTCTAGTGCATTATATTAATCTTAATTGACTATAATTAAGACTATAAATTCTCCCTGAAAATGAACAAACTGTTGGTAGAGGAAACCATTAACAATGCTATGTTTTGCACCTACATTATCACATAATGGTTCAATTTAACTTCGCAATTGAAACAAAACTGCATTCTTTTTAAATGCCCTGTGTTTCATAACCAGTGTTGTCCTCCAATAACTATGACAAAATTGTAACCGGAAACTGGAGTCAAATTCCATACATTTGAAATCAAACATGGCCAATAAACTGATACTGATACTGATTCTGATTCTCTATTATTCCTTTGTGATTTCCCTACATATATAAGTGATAATAATATGATAATAATAATAATAATAATAATGATAACAATAATTTAATTTTTCAACAGATTTTTAAAAACTAATATGTAATCTAGATTCTTAATAATAGACCTCTGTCAGACTAATGGTTGTAGTAATACTTCTAATCTGTCTAATGTAGCCTGTTATACTCCAGTACAGTAGATGTCAGTATGCAACAAAAAAGTTAATATTGTAATTTGTCAAAAACAAATACAAACACAAAGAAGAAGTAGAAGATGAGTAGGAGAAAGCGAAGAAGACATTGCTAAAGAAGAAGAAGAAGAAGTAGCAATAGAAGAAGGAGAAGAAGAAAACGAGGCAACAACAAGACGAAGAATTACTCAAGCCCTGTAAATGTTTTCCGTAATGGCTTCACAGCCTCCACCAAAACCGTGGGAAAGACGGATTCCAGGTTGTCTTGGAGCACCGGTTAGCTTTCGGTACAGAAAGGTTTTATACGCTTTTGGCAATTTTATTCTTTGCTTATTGCGTGTAACATAACCCCCGGGTTAGGCTTACCAACCAGGACCAGGCATGGTTGCATCTTAATACTCGTCTCTGCTCTTCTGAAATTCGATGGCTTACCTTGTTAACCTCAGTTTAAAAGTGAATCGTTAACTAACTATGGTTAGCATGGCAAGAAGGTTACCAGCAAGGCCCACTCCTAACGTCAGCAATCTACCGTCCCTAGTCAAACACCATTTAGTTTGTTTTCTAGTATTTGGTGTATTTGTGTGCTCTCCCTAATTATTTCTTGTTTCATTTACATTTGTTTTATTTAAACTTAGATGACGAGTTTGAAAGTTTCCCGTATTTCGGTTTTGTTTTTAAAACGTTTAATTTTAGTGCTTTTTTTCTTTTGCTGTCGACGGGTCACGTTTGTAAATGGGACTGAGATCTCAGTAGCTTTTGCTGTATCAATACAGTTTTGCAATCAATCCAACATTAATTACTTTTCGTAGGTTACTAGAGTAGGCTGAGCTCATCTCCCCTCATAGTTCCTGATATTGCTTTATGAAATATCTCAAGCATTCCTAGGTATATTGCAAAAAGAACAAAGTAGAGGCCTACATTTGATCATTCCATTCAAAGACCAAGGGACTGTATGGATTAAAAGCCTTCCTATGCTATTCTGTGGTTAAGATGTATAACTATAGACTCACTGTACATGATCTTGACCTTTCTAAATTCTTTTCACCAGATCTACAGATTACGGACCAACCACGGGTCCAACTACCGCTTCAGGCCCTCCTGTCTTGACAAGGATGGTACCACCAGTCCCCCCTCGCCCTGTTACACAGCAGTCCTACCGTCCAGCATATGACTCCTTCACTTCCTCTTACAGTCCTTTTGGGAGCTCTGTCTACGGGGGATATAGCCCGTACAGAGGATACAACTATAATGGATCCTACGGCATGGGAGGGGGAGGCTACAGTCGCTTACCCACCACAGAGGATGTTGCCCCTAGTCGTTTTGTACAGCAAGCAGAAGAGAGCAGTCGTGGGGCCTTCCAGTCTATTGAGAGCATTGTACAGGCCTTCACCTCAGTAAGCATGATGCTGGATGCAACATTCTCTGCTGTCTACAACAGTTTCCGCGCCGTCCTGGATGTAGCCAACCAGTTTACACGACTACGAGCACATTTCACTCGGGTTCTGTCAGCATTTGCTCTAGTGCGGACCTTGCGCTACCTCTACAGACGACTACAGAGGCTGCTAGGGTTGAGGTCAGACGCTGAGGTTGAGGACCTGTGGGCGGACAGTGCAAGTGATGCCTTAGCCACTAGTGCATCCAGAAGTTGTGGAGTAGGGATGGACAATGGCAGACCTGGACCGGTGAAGTCTTGGCCAATCTTCTTGTTCTTAGCAGTAGTCCTGGGGGGACCCTACCTGATTTGGAAACTGCTGAGCTCCAACACTGAGGTCGAAGAAAGTGGTGAGACCTTACATTTATGTTTGTTCCTAAATGCATCTGCATTTATTTGTTTTTCTTGTTTCTATTTCCACTTTTTATCCTCCGTGTGTCATTAGGGCTAAGTAACAATCCATAAAACTAGTTCTTTGAGTATCTACTGTTTTTTAAGGCTCTCACTCTACTTGTAATTAGGGCTTGAGTGATAAGTCGACATAATCGACTTTCACCAAATCAACTCTCTTCAAATATTTCCAATGTGGAAGTGTCATTTAAAATCCTGTCACATAAGATCTTTTATCTTTATTTCAGAGTACTGTTTCATTCCATGAGTACACTGGAAATGTTTTGCAGCAAAACTGCGTTCAACATGAAACACTGAAAAACATGACAATTAAACACAATAAAGAGAATATAAGTAAAGCTCCAATTCTGCTGTTAAACCCTGCACTTAATTGTTCAAAAACAGATAAACAATATGATTTAAAATAAAGTAATTTAACTGTTCAATGACACACTTTCACTAGAAGATCACTGTTGTCAAAGAACCTGGTAGTTTTGGTCTAGTGATGTGCAGCTACAAAGGAAGGAAATGCAGCCATATAAAAGTCAGCTAGATGACCAAGCCACAGACAAATCTGGGGTTTGAAATATATATATATATAGTCGTGTGTGATACGTGTAAGGTGGAGTTTGCATACTATGGGAGCACAGCTTCAATGTCGGAGCATTTGAAAAGAATTACCCCAGCGTGGAAGTTACTACAATGGCAAATAGTGAGTGGTTTAGCTGGTGCTACATGATGCTCTTAGTTATCCAAGTCAAGTCAATCTTATTTGTGTTGCCCATTATCACAAATTAAAAATTTGCCTCACATGGCATTACATTAACTCAACATCCTGTCCTTACACCCTTGTATCAGATAAGGAACAACTCCCTGAATTCAAACCTTTAATAGGGGGAAAAAATAGGAAGAAATCTCGGGGAGAGCAACAGAGGAGGAATCTCTCCCAAGATGAGGAGGCGTGCAATGGATGTTGTGTATCCAGAATAAGATGCAATTTACAGCATATAACACTGAGAATACAAGATTTTTAATGGAATTACAAAAAATGTAATTGTAATGATAATCTTGCGTCCATCAATCCATCCGTCCACATTCTTCATATGATGAGAATTCGCTTTGTGGCTAGATCTGGTGTACTTGCATTCTAGATGTTCATTATTTAGCACTGTCCTTATAATGGAGATTATTAATATTAATGTATCTCTTGTAATTACAATATGGTTCTGTTATCCTCTTAGTTTTGTAAGATGTAAATCGTGCTTTATTCTGTGTACACAACATCGATTACATGTCAGTCTGCCTTGCGAGAGAGATCCCTCCTCAATTGCTCCCCCTGACGTTTCTTCCTATTTTTCTCTGTGTTAAGTTTTTTTTTTACGGGAGTTATTCCTTATCCGATCCAAGGGTCAGGATGCTGTGCTAGTGTAATGTCTGCCTGGGCAAATTTTCATTTTGTGATAATGGGCCATACAAATAAAATTGACTTGACTTGACCTAGGATGAACACCAGGATAGGCCCCCCATCAGCTTGTGTCCAGTGTTTTCATAGCGTGGTAAGAAATCATAGTGTTAAACTGACGCTGTGTCCTAACTGGGATGTGATATTCGTATTATGATACGTCTGACCTACCTAACGTAGTCTAATAGGGGTCCAGAGTTACAGTTCTGTTCATCATTCAGATCCGTTATTTGTTTAAGTAATAGCATGAATTTAACGTTAAAAAAATCTAAAAAAAAGCCCACTTGACTTGTTGATCATAATGGAAATACACATAGGGTCTCGTCTGTAAATGAATAGCTTATTGATGAAGATATAGCCTTGTACTCTGTCCAGTCGAAGATGTCCTTGTTTTGATCTAAGTCCAAAGAAGAGCCGTACTGTGATTACCTATCTTCCATAGAAGAACACCTGTACACCCCAGCAAGCAGCACTCGACTTGACACTCGCAGAATTAGTCTTGACTACTGCAGGGCTCGGTCAATGTGAGGCATTCATTGTAAAGTGCTTTGAGTGGTTGCAAGACTAGAAAATCACTACATAAGAAAAAGTCCATTTACCATTTTACCATGTTAGATAAGGACATAAGAACTCTTTCCATTGTGGAAGGTCCAGACCTCCTTGATATGACTCAGGCATTCAACTCCGGATATATACTTCCAACAAGAACATATTTTGCAAGTTTAATGGGGAGAAAAAGATTGAGAAAACCTTTCAGCAGGTATATACATACATATACATGCACATGATGTAGTAACATGTATTTATGAACAGAAAAATAAATAGAATAAAAATGACCAAGCAACGTTACAAACATATCAAAGTCTATTTTTACGTGTCTCAATTAGTCCCCACATTGTAGGGATGGACACAGACTTAGATTGGGAGGATTAAGGCCGGATACCCCTCCTAATAAGCATATAAAATGCAATAACGTAAATGAGATATAAAAGCGAATATTTGATTAACAGATGTCGATTAAACATTGCAAGAATGGTTAGATTGTTGACTAATCATTCTAATAATCATTAGAGTCATTTATTATCAAAATAGTTGTTACCAACCGTAACCCTAGTTGTTATACTGAACATGACGGATAACTTTTTGGTAGGAAACTGAAAATAACAGGGAAAACAATGAATAACAAGGCCATCTAGTATTTTGTTTTTATTTTTGAAAAAGATATCGCAAAGTATTGCATTAAAAACTTAAATAAGGTTCTGGTCCATCAGCTCTCGCCTCTCAGAACGTTGGAACAAAGTAATTTTCTTCTTGAAAGAATAACTTCAGTGAGTAAAACCTCTTATGTATTTCCATGTAGCCACAAATTGGGCCAGTGGGGAGGATGACCATGTTGTGGCAAGAGCAGAATATGACTTTACAGCTGTGTCTGAGGAAGAGATTTCTCTACGGGCAGGAGACATGATTAATCTAGCCCCTAAAGGTGAGAGTGCTTATTTGACTACTATTAAAATGAAAACCAGCTCATCCTGAACAACACATGAATTTCTGAGTACATGGCTTCTCTGTGACTGTTTCTTACAGTTCTATTTGCATGAGCATGCAAGCCTTTTGCAATCATTAATTTCCCCCCTTTCAAATTCAAACATTTTAACAGCACTAAGTCATGTTCTTACCTCTCTCCTGTTTTAAGAGCGACAGCCTAGGGTCCGTGGCTGGCTGCTTGCTAGCATGGATGGCCAGACTACAGGGCTTGTGCCAGCAAACTACGTCAAGGTACTTGGAAAAAGGAGGGGTCGTAAGCATGCAGAGCTTGAGAAGCTTGTCCAGTCCCAGCAAGGAAACTCACAGATTCCAGAATCAGCTACAGGTCCATTGCAAAATCTAGCCCCAGGTTTCACTCCTGGTCTTGGACCAGCTTCAGTGTCAACCACAGCTGCCCCACAGGAACAGCTAGAGTCAGTCTTCCAAGAAACTCAGACATCATTCAGTCTGGACCCAACCAAATCTATTATTCCATCCTGCACAGTTATAGATATTTCAGAGAAGATCGAGCTTTGATGCTCATGTATTTGCACAGTTGTATGCATATATGTATGCAAGTTTCTGTGTTTGCATAATTCGTTTGTTTAGTCAATATATCTTGTGACCTTTTAGCTATTAAGCTTGAATACTCAACTGCTGACCTGACTTACTTGTCCACCAATGCAAACTACTTGTACCATGTATCACAAGGTGTGGCTCACACGACCCAGGGAAGGGAAATACATGAGAAGGACACTTTGGACATTATGATAGACTGGAGTGGGGGAAGTATACATAGTTATTGAATTGTGTTAACCTCTGAAATACAAGTTTAAGATTTAATGTTTGTTTCCTTAGTTTCAGCTTGAGATGGGGACTTTTGTTTTGTCAGAAGAAAGCATAATGTTTTGCCAAGATCCTGTCTGATTGGCTTGGCTAGATGTTGATTGTGACAACTTCATCAACAGATATGTCATTTACTATAAATGTGTGGTGAAGTTAATTCAAGACAACATGCTCAAGAATTTAGTGCAATAATACATAAAGCTGTTTACTGAGTTTGTAAGGACGAAGCCAGAACAATGGTAATTCAAGTTATTTATGTTAACTGAATGTAATAATACACAAAATCCTTTGCAGTCTGTTTTTGGGTATTGGCCCTGGCTTATAGACTAACAGGTTTACTGCATATTCTATACTTTTAAGTCAAACTGGGATGCTGTCAATTCAAAATGAGGAGGGTTGACTGCACATTTTGAAAGCTGCACTTTTGTAAACGGTTAACTAAAATTGTTTTCAAAATACAATTACTCCGAAACAGAATTATTTGGCCAATAAGTCAATCATTTTATCCATTTTTGAAATAGAAATGTAGGCCAGCTCAATGGTTATGGTTCACATCCACCTCAGGGTTCAAATCCACTTCACAGATTTCCATGAAAGAATTAGAAAAGAAAAATCCATTTAGCAAAAGACAAGGTATCCATCTCCCAGGAAAATAGAGTAGATTTTCAATTGTGTTCTTTTGCTAAGAGTTATTGATAATTACTAAGTAAAAAATTATTGTCAACCCTTTTACCCTGCAGAGACTTCTGTGCGTCCTGGCTGTAAAAAAAAACTTGGCTAACATGTAGGGTTAAATTTTCATTGTTTTTCAAATTATTAATACAAATGACATCTTTGGAGAGAAAGTTTGATCACAAAAAGGTCAGATCTCATTTTAATATTTGCATCATTTTCATATTTTTTGGTATATTCTTTTCATTTTTTTGACATGACCTAAAATGATGGAAGTGATACTCTTCTAACAGCAATATTTCTAGTTCATAGATGAAATATTTTGATAAGATGTCTATCAGTAACAATTGAAATTATCAAAACAAATGAAATCAAATGTATTGAGGTATTTTCACACTGAAATGGCTTCCAGTATATATAATACCTTTGTTTTATTTCATTTTGAATATGTAAAAAATCAAAACAATAATGAAATGTAATGAACAATACACCTACACAACAAATTCAAGCAAATCCTCATAAGCAATACATTAAATATTACATGAATATTCCTACCCCTTCCCCAATACTCAGCAATTAACTACATTTTTATCTTATATGGAGTTTATAAAAAATGATCCCAATTCTATGGAGGTACAATGATCCAGCATGTGTCTTTTTTTTCCCAGGACTGAAAAGCTCCTTGCCTGGTTTGCTCTCACATATTTATATGCGTCGCCCATCAGTTTTTGCTGTTGAAATATTCTGTTGCCATTTGAGTGTTTATTTTACAATTTCTAACAACATAATCTCGTGTTCATATATAAAGATGATTTGTCTATGTCAAACTACCTTTAATTTTCTCATTTGGCAACCTGTCCAGGGTGTTTACCCGTCTTTCTACCAATGCGTGCTGGGATAGGCTCCTGTATGACTTTGTGACCCAATTTCAGATAAGCGGTTGATGATGTATGGATGATTTTCTGTTATAATCCCCTCCAAATGCTGCTGTTGATTTTCCTCAGAAAAGAAAATCTCATGTTGTCTGCAAATTGAAGAAATTACAATATTTTTGATACCCTGCTTATAACACACACACACACATATATATATATATAAACTATTTTAGCCCTAATACTGATCCCTGAGAAACGCCACAATTAATATCCATGGGTGTTGATTTATATTCACCTATCTTCGCAAATAGTTCCTGTTTCTGAAATAGCGTTTCAACCAGTTCATCACAGCTCCTCTGATACCATACCTTTCTCAATTTATCAAGTAATATATTGTGATCATGGACTGGCGATCCTTCAAGGATGTATCTCCGTCTTCCGTCCAATGCGAACTGAAATAGACTCCAGTTTCCCTGAGACCCGACTTTGGATAAGCGATTGACAATTGATGGATAGATGGATGGATATTGTGATCAATGGTATTAGAAGCTTTTTTTAGATCAATAAATACTGGTTAAAACATTTTTTGGGGGTCAATTCAATTAGCCAGTTTTTCTATTCAATTGGCACTATTGATATTGATTTGTTTGTTCTGAATCCATTGTTGGTTATCAGTCCACTGTTTGTTCTCCTCAGTGAATTTTCTAATTCTGTCAGTAAAGAGGTTTTCCAATATCTTGGATAATTAGGAGAGTAAATCAGGCCTGCAATTTGGGAAATGGTTTCTATTATATTCTCTATAATGGTATGACTTGAAATTTTCATTTTGCTTGGAAATTTAGTATTTTGAAATGTCATCAGTGACTTTTTTGGCTTGTCAAAGCAATTTCATTCCAGTCAATAGAAGTTTTGTTCTGATATTAGCAACCTTCTATATTCAATATCATTGTTTCCCTTTTTCTACTGCTATAAGGAAAACTGAACTTGGATTTGTATCTCCATAGTCATCACAACTCCCTCTGGTTGTTTTTGAGTCATTGGGGGGTTTTTCTGCCTATTTTGATCCCACACTTACAAAGAATTCATTAAAACTCCTAACCACACCATCCACATGGTCTTACCATTATCAGCAAAATACTGAAGATAATTTGATTCTTGT
This sequence comes from Regalecus glesne, assembly GCA_900302585.1. Taxonomy (NCBI): domain Eukaryota; kingdom Metazoa; phylum Chordata; class Actinopteri; order Lampriformes; family Regalecidae; genus Regalecus; species Regalecus glesne. The sequence goes on from OMLC01042150.1 coordinate 9,973, forward strand.
GTCTAGATCCATTTCTAGATTTTAAACTCTAAAGGTATATATAATCGTTTTATATACAAGACCAAGGTCGGTGGAATATGGTTTGCAGATATCTTTATATATTATACTCCAATTGTCTGTGTTTAATTTCTGAATACATTCAGGGATTTGTTAGTCCTTACTTGATTTCAAGTTGTTGACATCCTTATCCTCTTTGTAGTTACTGTCATGGACTGAAAAATTATTTTCCATAACATGTGTGAATATATTATCTTTAAGCATAGCACAATGTGAAGTAATTCTGCAAGGTTTAGTGATTTGGGTTATCGTTCATGCCCTTTATTCCACTAATGAACTCGTATTTTATTTTATGCTTATTTGGTTTAAGTGTTTGAATGGAAATAGATCATGGAGAAACAATTGTGAGCATACAACTATTTTTCTTTGACGAACTAGATTTTGAGCAGTCTGATGTAGACTTCAATAAAGCATGAATCAGAAACGGGACCAACGGAACCCAGATGAGCCTTTGACTGATTTTAGGGGATCAGCTGCAAGGCGTACGTCGGTCCCGAACCCGGATGGATGTCCGGAAGAGGCGGGACCTTTTCCCACAGTCAAGGTTCACGGCAGTAGTTGGTATGGACGGCAGTTTTAGTAACTAGGCAACCGTGATGCCCTTCCTCACCTGCTACTGCACTGCGACACAAGAACAGTGCTGGCAATCATACCAACCAAGAACCCGATTGGCTCCCAAAACAATACCAGGCTATTTAAGCTTAATCACTAACCTCTGATCGTATGCTCTGTCTGACTGGGTTTACTTCATCCCCCAAAGGCAGCCAAGAGCTTAATTTAATAATGTGAGCTACCTTCGTCTATAAAGCAAGGGACACACCACTTTTGGTTGGCTAATTGATGTTAAGTTAGCTAGTAGCATGAGCCGAGGCTATGTCTGCAGGTCGCTGGATAAAGAAACCCATCATCCCTGTCCAGCAGAATGCCATAAATGAGACGCCGTTTGAGTTTCATTGACGACAGTGGGGAAGATTTCTCCAACAAGAGATTGGTATGTGGTCATTTTATCCCTCCGACTCATTTTGTATTTGCGTGTTTTAAAAATTGACTGCGTTTAGTTGACCCCTAAATCATATCAGACTAGTGCAGTTGGCCAGGACTCGGGTTTGTTGGAAAGATGATTTCGCCCTGGCATGCAAACCTCTGTATCTGTAATTTATTTATTTAACATAATTCAAAATTGCACCGTTTTCCTCGTAAAATATAATGTAATACATATCAGAGGATTGTTATGATACTTCTAATCCGCTAGAACGTTTCCCGTAAATGTCTTGATGCATGCTCAATAATCCAGATAGTGAATCCACAAAAAATATGAATCTGTTCATCAGGACACAACGTTTTATCGAACTTTATATGGAGTTGCTTTATATTTATTATTTTATATGTATGCAAAACTTTCATTATCTATCTTTACTTTGCGGTATTTTATGTTTATTATCCTGTTTCTGTAATGGGGTCTCCCAGAGTAAGAATTTCACCTGATGTAGTTGTACAACCGGATTGACAATAAACATCTTGAACGGGGTGGGGTGGGGGCTAAGAGTCCATCGGTTGCCATCGGGCAATACTGCGATTACAACTATTCTTTAACCCTCTGTGAATACCACCCACTCAGACTGAATATGTCACCTGTATGAGCGATGAGACGTTTGTGACGTTGTGGATGAGCTGATTGACCCTTTTGGTGGTTTCCTGTGAATTGTGTATTATTTTATTTACTAACGGCTACCGCTATAGTCAGTGTTTTTAACTAATTTACTGTCTAAAAGAAGCTTCCATACTTCGAACATTACAAGTTGAAATAAACCTGTTCTCTTAAATCTGTACCACAAGCAATTTGAATCATTTAAACTGAATACGTTCATTCAAGTTATCACTCAAAAAATGTTGTATCCAGATAAACTGATTCAGCTGCTTTTTGGGATTTTCATACCTTGGTTTAGCATTCATAAAGACATCGTAATGTATAGTAGAGTTGGTCAGGATGATCAGGGTAAGACCTTGTGTTATCTTAGGTCAGATCCAAAGAGCATATCTAGGTATTTTGATAGGCTTTTTTTCTACCTTTTCTGTCAAGTCATGTAAAATTCATTTGTATACCCCATTATCACAAATTACAAATTTGCCTCAGTGGGCCTTACATGTCATGATCAGTCCCCACATTGTGTGGGGTGTAGACATGGACCAAGATGGAGCGTCAGGGATTAAGGCTAGATGCCCTTCTTGATCCCTTGTGGTGGGATCGAACTTGTGACACCTGGTTTGTCTTTTCCTGACAGACCCCCCCCTCTATATTATCTATCTATGTCTTTTCAACCTTTTTAGAAATGAGTCGCTTCTGCTCTGACAATAATAACTTTCCCTATGACAACAATGTCCTGGTTTTGGATATGGTGCTGAGTTCTCTGTGGGGAGTGTCTCAACCCATTAACTGGGAGAATGTGGCCAAACTTGTTCCTGGCTTTGGTCCCACGGAGGTAAGTGTGAATTTTAACAACTTATAAAGTCACCCGTCTGTTCTTTCATTAATATTTAGACTGCTGAAATGAGGAACAGATTGTTGATATTTGAATTCACTGCTTTGGCACCACAATGTACCACAGCGCTGTTTTTGTCACAATAATTTCCTAGTGTGCTTGTCGGTTTGAGGAGCTTAAGAGCATGGGAACTTTTCCACATGTGGACAACCAATGCAACTCCTTGATGGCAGAAGGCTCCTCTCCATCTGAAAACCTGTCCTCCTTTATTAAATCCACGTTATTGGACACAGAAGAGACAGAGAAGTCAGATATCAGTCAGAGTGCCAGTAAAGTTACCGGTCAGTTCATGCCACATTGAATAGCACATAAAGGAATATGTTAAATGGAGGCCTGCTACATTTGCAGGCTATTACTCTATCTCCACGGTTAGTATTGATTCTAAAAAGATCCTTCATCTTCCATTTCTCCCACTGGTATGAGCAGGGTTGAAGACGACCCCCCCTGGAAGGATTAGTGCTGTGGAGAAGAAGGTTCCAGCAGAGGAAGAGAATAAACCTCAGAAGCCAAGGGAGTAAGTTTAGAGAAATCGATCAATTATTGCATTTCAAATTCTAAGTCAAGTTCATTTATAGTCCTAAGTCAGTTGCATGCTAGGATGGCTCTACGTCCACATGATGAAAAAGCTCAGAACCTTGAAAATTTTGCAACAACTTTCAAATCATTTTGACAAAATACATACTTTTGTCATACTTAATTTCAATAGTATTCCACAATCTGTACTGCTATGACCGAGACTACTTTCAGCTGCTCCCATTAGAGTTGCATAGCTGGTCTCACTACCATTTTGTAAACCTTCCCTTTCATGCTGGCTGGTACCCTTCTGTCACAAATCACTTCTGACACTTTTGTCAACCAATTCCACCCTACCTGCTCTTTCTTCTTCTCTTCTGCACTCTCTGTTACTTTGAACATCCACCTTCCTCACCTCTACTCCTTGCATCATCACAATTCCCCTCTCCCCTCTTGTTGATGTATATGTATTCTGTCTTGGTCCTACTGATTTTCATTCTTCTCCTCTCCAGTGCATACCTCCACCTCTCTAAACTCTCCTCAAGCACCTCCCTATTCTCACTACAGATAATCCACGAAAATCATAGTCCGTAGAGACTCCTGCCTGATCTTGTCTGTCAACCTATACCTCACCCTTACAAACAAGAATGGGTTCAGAGCCAATCCTTGATGTGATCCCACCTCCGCCTTGAACCCATCTGTCATTCCTACTGAACACCATACCACTGTCACAGTGCCCTCATACATATCCTGCACCACTGTTACATACTTTTCTGTCACTCCCAACCTCCTCACACAGTCCATCAACTCGTCCCTTAACACCCGGTCATGTGCCTTCTCAAAATTCACAGATGCAATGTAACTATGTCTGACCTTCTCCATCAACATTCTCAAAGCAAACATTGCATCTGTGGTGCTCTTTTGTGACATGGAACCATACTGCTACTCAGTAATCCTCACCTCTCCTCTTAGCCTAGCTTCCACTGCTCTTTCCTATATCTTCATACTTTGGCTAATCAACTTGATATGTCTGTAGTTGCTACAGCTCTGCACATTATCTTCTTTTTTCCCCCTTTTTCAAAATTGTATCCCTTTTTTCCCCCTTCCGAATTCCCCAAGTTGCCTACGGTCAGTCGCTTTGATACCCCTCTAGAACATTGAGAGGAAGGAGGAATCCGTAGCATGCGTCTCCTCCAAGTCACGTGACCACTAGCCCTCACTATTCCACACATCATGGTCTCATGGGGAAAGCACAGTGCTTGGCTGTCGGAGGAGAACAAAGCGGAGTACTTTCCTTTCACCGAGAGGCCCGGACGACCCAGATGGGAACACTAGTGAACCTAGAATCCTTTATCCATTAAAAACTCATCTCTTCCGCCTGTACCTTTTCTCCTCCCCATCCAGTCCTAGCTCTAACTCCTGGTTTTAGTCCTATTCCTTTTCTTGCTTTTGATGTAGATGGTTTAGGCATATGCAATCTTGTTAGTTTATTTTGGTTTGTGTTTCTTAGTTCATGTTGCATCGGAGTCTTATGATGGCACTAGGATTGTTATCTAACTTCTAGTGTTGCTCTGGATAAGAGCGTCTGCTAAATGCCTGTAATGTAACCTAACCCTTATACCCATGTGAGGCTTAGCCAATTTTGCCCCACTAACTATGGACCCCCGGCTGTGGTTGGAAACGGCGCAGCCAGAATTCGAACACCCAACTACATAACATAGAGATGTACTGAACGTAGGTGCCTTAACCCCCTACACCACCGGAGGTCCCTCATTAGCTTTCTTCTTGAAAATTGGTACCAGTATTCTTCTTTTCCCCTCCTCAGGCATCCTTTTACTTTGCAATATTGTGTTAAACAGTCTAGTTAAAAAAATCTACCGCCATCACGCCTAAATTCCTTCATGTGTCCACAGGTACATCATCTGGGACAACCGCCTTTCCACTATTCATCCTTTCCCATAGTTACCCCTACTTCCTCCTTGCTAATCTACTGCACTTCCTGATTCTCTATCCCCAAATCCTGCAAACCTCTCTCTTTCTAATTTTCCTCTATCATTGGTCACTCGAAGTGCTCCTTCCACCTTTTCAACATTCCTCATTTGTCAGTATATTTCCATCTCTGTTCTATGTTGCCCTAACCTGCTGCACATCCTACCCAGCCCTGTCCCTCTGCCTAGCCAATTGATACAAGTCCTTTTCTCCGTCCTTAGCATCTAACCTCTCATACAACTCAACAGATGCCTTTGCCTTAACCATCTCTCTCTCTTTGCATTATACAACATCTCCTTGTATTCCTGTGTACTTTCTTCATCTTTTTTCTTTATATTTTATATCTTTTTTTCCCCTACCCGAATTCTCCGAGTTGCCTATGGCTGTGTCAGTTGCTTTGATACCCCTCTAGAACGTCGGCAGGAAGGAGTAAGCCTTAGCATGTGAGTCCTCAAAGTCACATGACGACTAGCCCTCACTATGTCACACTTCATGGTCTCGGGGGGGGGGGGCACAGTGCTTTGCCATTGGAGGAGAACGGAGCAGAATACTTTCACTTAACCGAGAGGCCCAGACAACCCAGAAGGGGACACTAGTGAGCCCAGAATACTTAATCCAACATAACCCCTATACCCATGTGAGGCTTAGCCAATTATGACCCACTAACTATGGACCTCTGGGCGTGGTTGGAAACCGCAGAGCTGGGATTTGGACACCTAACTGCATGATACAGAGACGCACTGAACATAGGTGCCTTAACATCCCATGCCACCGGAGGGCCCCTCCTGCGTACTTTCTTCATCTCTGTGACTATCCCACTTCTTCTTTGCCAACCTCTTCATCTGTTTACTTTGCTGTATTCCTCCTCCCACCACCAAGTCTCATTTTCTTATTTCCTATGTTCAGTTGACACACCAAGTACCTTCCTATCGGTCTCATTATTTCTACAATGGCTACTCAGCCATCTGTCAATTCTTCATTACTACATGGTGCCTGTCGTAACTCCTCCCTAAACTCCACACATGAGTCTTTCTTCTTCAGCTTCCACCATTTGATCGTTGCCTCTGCCTTCATTCTTTTCCTCTTCTTGATCTCTAAGGTCCTCCTACAAACCGTCATCTGATGCTAGCTAGCTACGTCTTCTCCTGTCATCACCTTGTAGTCTGCAATCCCTTTCAAATCAAACTTCCAGCATAAGATATGTTTGGGCTGAACGATTTATTCAAACCGGCATTGCAATTTATTAGAGTACAATTTTCAAATCATATGGGGTGCTATTAAAACAAAAGTGTTTTCTTTAATGTTACACAATCTAACTTATCAAATGGCCTGAAACACCTTACCATGTGGGCTTCACATACACACACACACACGCGCGCATGCTACCCAACACTCATGTGACCAGTAAATGAGAGCAATAAATGAAGAAAACGGCTTTTGATACTATCCTTTGATTCTAGCAGTAACATTGCTATTGAAAATGGCCTCAGCAAAACTCAACACTGAAGTGTTGAGTGAGTGACTTTAAGTGTCAGCTGTCTGAACTTATTTTGAATTTAGGAATGATGATGCTACACAGAGTCGGGTATTGTGTGGAACGTGTCTTGCTGCCATAGCTACAACACAGGGCAACATTACAACCCTGATCCTGTATTTAAGAAAGCATCAGAAGGCCATGTATGAGAATTGCATGGCTAAAAACACGACCACCAGTTTGGTAGGCCAAAGTTCCGAATTAGCTTAAAGTTATAATATGGTGGGATTCAAGTTGCATATATGGTCCCTTTAAAACACCCGGTAGGGTATCACTGACCAAAATGTTCAAGAGTATATCTCTATTGGAACAAGATTCAAAATAACACTGTGAAATTGCTCATGCGATAGCAGAGTTCAAAGTGAATGATATGACACCCCACAACCTGCTGACACCTTCTGTAAAGACACTGGATAAATGGTTAGCATCTCATTCTGCTTATTTTAGCCAGACTGCTGTACTGGAGCTATATCAAATATACAGGCAGAATAGTAATGGAGCTAAAAAACAGCACAGACTTTTGCCATTACCGCGGACATGTGGTCAAGCTGTACGGCCTAACTCTATCCGAGTCTGACCATGAATTTCATCAATGAAGAATTTACCCTCAAAGCTCGCTGTTTTCAGACTGCTCACCTCCCGGATGAGTACGCTGAGGAGAACATACCGGCTTGCCTGAGAGAGAGGCTAGCTAGCTGGGAGAACAGTGAAGAAAACCATGTCTACCTAACGACAGACAATGCACGGAACATTGTGAAGGCAGTACAGCTTAATGAGTGGACCAGACTCCCATGTTTTGGCCACTGATTACATCTTGCCACTGGTAAGTTTTTTTCCTTTTCAGCATTTGTATATGTATGTGTTTATCAGCGAGAGATAACCTAGTAATACAAAACGTTTTATATATATATAAATATATATATATGAAACCACGTTGGTGGTTTCCTCAAAGAAGATGTATATCTCTCATTGCAAAACTAATGACTGTTCTTTTTTTCATCTGGTAGGAGAAGAGGTCTTGTACTGAAACTGTTTCAGATCCTCAAAGTGCAAAGCCCTCTGCAGAAGAATCAAAGTGTTTCGGTAACTTTTTCAAGACCAGTGTCACGTCTCCTTGCTTTGCCTGTGCAACGTGGATATGTTGTAAAGGCTGAGTTGGCAGCTGATAAAGTTGGCTGCCATCAATGGAGAAGAAGGTCTTATGGCCTGGTGGAAGCTGTAGAAGATCAATTTTCTGCAACTGAGCAAGTTGGCTCGCAAGTATCTTTGTGTACCAGCCACAAGTTCCCACTCAGAATGTGTGTTTAGCACTTGAGGGGAAAAATACTCTGAGCTACTGAAACACATACAGTAATATGAAATCGTGGCGGACAGAGCCTTTACTTCTTATACATTTTAGTCTGTGATTTTTTTTTTTACTGTAACTGACTTGATATAGGTAAGATTAATATTTATATTAAAGTTCTAAGAGATTCAGTTTATTTTTAGATTTTGTAAAAAATGCAATCCACATGTTTTCACAACACAAGTTCATACAACAAATTATCTCGATATTTTTTGAATGATAGAGCCACAGATTTGTTTTTTTTTAATATTTCTGCACTTTAGTTTGTGTGATTTGTTACTGTTACTGGCTTAAAATCAGTAAGAATTGTATTTATCTTCACACCAGCCCTGTTGCTCTGCACTACTTTGTTGTTCCTTTTTCAGATTTTATTAAAACGTTGAGTTATGATAACTATATTGCATGGTTAGAAGGCTTGAATTTAAATCTGTCATTCAGTATTTTAATGTGATTGGAGGTTTTTATTTTTACCACTCAATATTTAAATAAAGGTGTGTTATTTATATCAATTTATACTTCAATTCTTCTGATTTCATTATAACATGTAGACCTGGCCCAGAGGAAAAAGTTGTGTTGTTGTTGCTCATACTGTCAATAATACAGAGGATAAGGAACTTAAAAAACCAAAAATAGCAATCGTGATATTGATCTAATAAAATCCCAATTAGATCAAATTCCCAAATCGTTCAGCCCTAAAATATTGTCCACCTTTGTGCGCTTTCCTCTACTTTTATACATTAACCTGTGTTCCTCCCTATTGAAATGTGTATTCATCGTGGCAATATCCATCTTTTTAGCAAAATTCAACATCATCTGTCCCCCCACATTCCTCTCCTTGGCACCACACCTACCCATCACCAGTTCATCACCTCTGTTCCCTTCCCCAACAGGCCCATTGAATTCCACGCCAATCACCACTCCCTCTCCTCCTGGGGTACCTTCTCCACTATTTCATTCAATTCCCTTCTAGATCCTTCTTTCTCTTCCGTCTCATACCCAACTTGAGTGACATATGCACTGATAACATTCATCATCACAGCTTCGATTTCCAGCTTCATATTCATCACTCTGATGATACTCTCTTTACCTCCAACACACTCATGACATATGCATCCATCAGAATTACTTCTACCTGGGGCCTCCAGTGGCATAGGGGGGTTAAGGCACCTATATGCAGTGCATCTCTGCATCATGCAGATGGGTGTATGAATCCCGGCCACCATGGCCGGAGGTCCATAGCTAGCAGGTCATAATTGGCTAATCCTCACATGGGTATAGGGTTTAGGTTGGATAAAGTGTTCTGGGATCGCTAGGGCCCCCCTCTGGGTCGTCCGGGCATTCACGGCTAAGTGAAGGGAAAGTACTCTCGCTTCATTCTCCGACGGCCAAGTACTGCGAGACCACCATGTCCAAAACAGTGAGGGCTAGTGGTCATGTAACTTGGACGACTCGTATGCTACGGGTTCCTCCCTCCTGTCGATGTTCTAGGGGGCATCAAAGCAACTGACCCAACAGTAGGCAACTCGGGGAATCCGGGTGGGGAGAAAAGGGGATAGAATTCAGAAAAAATAATGATTACTTCTACCTCATTTCTCCTTCAATCCACACCATGCTTGGAGAGTTTGAACCCACCTCTGATACTCCTGGCCTTGTTCCCGTTCCACCTCTTCTCTTGCACATGCAGTATATCTACCTTCTTTTTCTCCATCATATCAGCCCACTCTCTCCCTTCACTATAGTTCCAACATTCAAAATTCCACACTCCTACCCTCCCCCCTTTCCTTCTGATTTACCCATCTTAACCAGTCATGCTTAGCATAATCTCCATCTACACTCTGTTGGCCAACAGTACTGATGGCAGTCATTAGTGACCTAGGCCTTGACCACTCCAGTATGGAAATCTGATTTATAATCCACATAGTTGATTTGGCAATGTTTTATGCTGGATGCCCGTCCTGACACAACCCTCCCCATATTTTCCGGGCATGGGACTGACACCAAGAGTGGCTAGGTTAAGCACAAATAGCTGTTAACAAGTTTTCTTTAATCTGTAACCAAATACTTCACATGTTCTGTACATCCCATCCAGTCCCAACATGGTCATCCACGTATGTGACGAAGCCAAAAACCTGAAGCAGGACTTCACATGTCCCAGAGATTTGCTAGTTAAAGAGATGCGATACTTTTCCGAGTACCTCTCTGTGGACCCCCAGAGGTGGGAGGAGGTGGACATCTCTGTACACTGTGACGTACAGATCTTTGACTGGCTTATGAACTATGTCAGAAGGAATACCGCCGGCGAGGGTCACAGGGAGAAGCCCAGGCTTGGTAAGATGTAAAGGAGAACTTTAGAACTACATCTCACATTTATGCATTTGTAAATGCCTGAGCTATCATGTAATTAAGTGTGTATGTTTGTGTGTAAATCTGGATGTTGCCTTAAATTTTTTTTAATTTGGTTACTAAAAGTGGTATATGCTTGGTGGGTCACTGGCTGTGTGTTCTGTGTTTGTTGGTGGGTTGTGGTGTTTTGTTGGTTACAGAGCCCAGCAATGTGATCTCAATCCTGATCTCCTCCGAATTCTTGAAGATGGATACGTTAGTAAGTGTTGTGGTATGAGCTGCCTTTGCCGCTGTGGTCACATGTTTTGGTCCGTCTTTATTTATCTATTTATTTTTTACTGGTGTATTGTGGAGAGAGTTTAAACTGGTGAAGGTGAACTGTGGAACTACATTTGAACAGATTTCTTTTTTTTCCATACTGCACTGTAACAACAGGGGCACACTGGACAGTTTGGGGAAATGCAGGTGCACAACATGACCAGCAACAAGCAGCAAAGTAATACAAGATAAACTATCCAAAAATAGTCTAGTGACATCCTTTTTTTTTGCACACAGATTACAAGATTTGTCCAAATACATGTTTAATTTACACATTTCAAATATTTTGGAATCGATCAGTTTAAACGCTCTCCTCATCTTGGAAAAACAAGTGGCTAATAGGCAGAGTTTTGTTGAGTGACTGTGGCATGTTTGTAATTGGTGTATGTTAGACAGTCAGTCTGCAGTAAATATTTCTAATGCCACTGTGCTCATCCTATCTCTGCATGAAGGCATGACAGAGGAGTGAAAGCATCCACTGCACTGTTTGAATGGACAGTTGTTTTTAGATTGTTGGTAGTGGCAAGATCTTTTCAAATAGAAATATTTAAAGTGATTTATTTCTAAAAGGGTTTGATGAGGTGTGTGTGTGTGTGTGTGTGTCCATTGCTAGGTAGAGGAGTGTATCCAGTACTGCCACAAACACATGAGTGCCATTGTAGCCACACCCTGCAACATGAACTGCATCAACAGCAACCTGGCCAGTCGGATTGCTGAGCTCTTCAATCACAATGAGGCCGATGATGTCAGAGACAAAAAAGACAAGTTCAAAAGGTCTGTGTTTGTTAATACAAAGGGGTTAACAGTCATTGGGTGTAACATAAAGTTGATTTTACATTAGATGGCTGAAAGTATGTGGACATTGCCTTTAATTATTGGGCTCAGCCTCATCCATTGCTAACAGGGGTATAAAGTCAAGCACATAGACAGGCAGTCTCCATAGACAAAATCTGGCAGTAGAATGGATTGTACTGAAGTGACTTTCAACATGGCTCCGATATGGAACGCCACCTTTCCATCAAGTCAGTTGCTCAAATTTCTCCACTGTTAAATTTGCCCCGGTCAACTGTAGATTTGTCATTGTGAGGTGGAAATGTCTCTGAGCAACAGCAACTCAGCCGTGAGGCCTTATAACAAACGAGACCACAAAATGGGACCGCCGAGTGATGAAGCATAAAATGTGTCTGTCCTCTGTTGCAGCGCTCACTACTGAGTTCCATATTAATTCTGGAAGCAACATCAGCACAGAGACTGTTCATTGAGAGTCCCAATGAAATGGGTTTCTATGGTTGAGCAGCCATACACAAGCCTAAGATGACCATGCGCATTACCGTTAGTCAGCTAGAGTGGTGTAAAGCACACCACAGTCAGACCGAAGCGGTGGAAATGTTATCATCCTGAGTGATGAATCCCACTTCACTATGTAGCGGTTTCATGGACTGATCTGGGTTTTGTGGCTGCCAGAACACATCCACAGTACTGAGAATGGATGCCAAGGCCAACAACTTCATCCGCATGTGGCTGGGCCTACCTCAGAGCTTTTCCACCATAGGCCCTTTTGGACGGAATACCCTCCAGCTGCTGCTGAAGTCACCAGACAGGAGAAGGCAAAGCTCCTCCACCATCGGTAAATGTGAGCCGTTCATAGCGAAGCACTTTGAGTGGTCATCAGACGAGAAAAGTGCTATATAAGAACAAGTCCTTTTACATTCTACATTCACATCCTATAGATGACAGACTCATAAGATTCATCAGTAAAGAAAATCAAGGCCCCAGTCCCAACGGCAAATAAGTGGAGAGAGATACGAGATACGAACCTGCAACGCCTTGACTCCCAGGCATGTGCTCTTACCACTGAGCCATAGCGGCGGTGGCGGCAAAGACGACGGACAACCTGGGAGTGGTCGATAAGAGCATAAGATGGACTGACTTGTGGAAGGAGCCCCGAGCCAGGCTAAGCTTCCTCTTTAGGGCCACCTATGACCCATCAACCTGCATCTGTAGTATGGTTCCAATGAAAACTGCTAACCCTGCAATGCCCTAAGCCCAAGCCTGCAGCACGTCCTGTTCAGTTGTAAAACTGCCCATCAATACCGCAACAGCTGATTCCTTTCGTTGGACTCTCCGGGCTCAGAATATAGCCCGGAGAGGGAGGTCAGTATTGACACCTTGGCGTGAATGGAACTTAAAAGTCGACCTTGATTGGCAGCTTAAGTTTCTGACGAAGATCACCACAACCTCTCTGTGTCCAGATATCCTCCTATGGCCCACCTCAGCCCAAACGGTGATCATGGCAGAACTAACTGTCTCATGGCAAGGAAGAGATGGAGGCAGCCTTTGAGAGGAAGGGCAAGTACGTGGAGCTGACAACTGCGTGGAGAGAAGCAGGGTGATCGGCTGTCATCTACCCTGCGGAAGTCAGCTGGGTTTCATTGGAACATCCACCCAGCTTCCCTTGAGGAGTGTGCGAGTGACTGGTTCCAAGCTGAAGAAGCCCTTCAAGGATATGGCAGAAGAGGCAGAACAAGGGAGCTTATGGCTTTGGCTGAGAAGGAAAGATAGGGCATGGGGAAGGTAAGGGTTCTAGGGTCAGCTGCAGGGGGCAGTAGGGAGATGTCCCTGCCATTGCTCCACTACCGTGAGCGTGAAGGGTGGCTCCTGGCTGATTACTCTGTACTTGCCCTAATGGCACTGTTGGAGTTGCGACAGGCCGCAATGCCCAGCAGCTCGCACCTTACCCGTGTTTGCTCCTAGACCCAAATGAAGAAAAAAACAACTTAATTGGAAAAACCTTATCAGGGAAAAAATGGCAGAATCCTTAGGAAGAGCAACAGATGAAAGATCCCTCTTCCAGGACAGAAAGACATGCAATAGGTATCAAAAAGTCAAAGATAAGAATTATAATTAACATTATAGATAATATAATAATAATAATAATAAAGTCTACTCTGCTCTCCACTTTGCTGCTGTAACACCGTAATTTCCCGCTGTGGGACTAATAAAGGAATATCCTATCTTTTATTAATAATAATAATAAAAATAAAAACAATAATAATATAAGATGTTGGCAATGTATTCAATTGTGACATCATGCCAATAACGCCTTTTTAGTACATGGAGCAAAATTATGTAGAATACATAGTTAATGCATACAATTATGCAAGTTCAAATGTTCTGGATAATAATATTGTAAAAACTTTGGAACGAAAGGCAAATCGAATTAATCTGTGACCATCCAAAACATGAACCCCACAGATGGATGCAAAAACCTTTTGGACCCTGCACCAAAAACCACTTCTGCTCAGTGGGGCCCTGCAGAGATAATGGTCTTCACATGGACACCCAGAGGCAAACGGACACAGTATTCGCACAGAGGGAGAAGGAAGATGAAGAAGCGATGAGAGTGATGCAGAAGTTAATGTTGCCCAAACACATCACATAAAAGCTATTTTAAATGAGAACGGTGCAAATGATAGTGTAAATCTCCAGGAGTGTGGGACTGTGACTGACGAAAGACAGGACACAGCAGTCAGGCTCCAAACTCATCAGGTGGTCCAAAAAATGAGGAAATAAGAGGTCAAATTAAGCAAATCCCCCTGTCAGATTCCACAGCAAGCAGATAAACTGAAATATGATGAGATAAAAGGGAGTTTGTTGAAGATGTGTTGGGCTCGACAAATCTCAGTGGACAAACATGGGGGCAAGACATTTATGAAGCAATAATGGGAATGCTTTATGAAAGAGGGACAGATTTGAGGACAGTGGTGTCAATTTTTCCAGATGAAGCTCCAGCTATGGGGAGGGGGCGGTGATCCATGGTCCTCAGACAGTCAAAAGAAGAAAATAACTCCTGGAAAGAGAGATGGAGAGTGAGGAAAAACAGAGAGGGGGACAAGTGCACAACATGCTCAGAGATACAAACAGGAGTTTAGGACGGTGCAATACATTCAGAAAACTTTTAGGAACCTTCACGATGGCAGGGAAAGATCAAGATAGCACTGTTAATACCTAAAGTTATAAATACGTTGACTTAGAGGGAGGTAGCCAAGTCGATTTCGTTTTAATGTTAATTTTATATTTAAAATTGCCTTTTTGAGCTTTAAACTAACACAGCATCCTGTCGCATCAGATAAGGAACAGCTCCCTTAGAAAACCTTTAAATGGAATTACAAGATATGTAATGATAATAATGTAATAATCTCCTTTTACGGGCAATTCATATTAATGAACATTTGGGATGTACATACATCAGATCTAGCCACCAGGGTCATTTTCATCATATGAAGAATGTGTCAAGTGTCCTTGAGCTTGACCTCAAATCCCCATCTAATCAAGTCCTGAGATGGAATAGTGACCCATTCAGTGTTTCTCCCTGCCCCTCACCCAATGACCACTGGGATAGGCTCCAACATAACCCCGCAACTTGGCCATGGATTGGATGGATTGATGGTGAACTTTGAGGATGCTGCAGTAGCTCAGTGGTGGAGTAGGCACACACACACCAGGGAACAACGAACCAGGTGTCACAGGTCTGACCCACACGGTGCACCAGGAAGGGCACCTAGGCTGAGTCTTCCAGGCTCCTCCCAGGTCACGTACACAAAAAAAGAGAAAGAAGAAGACATCATTCAGTGAGAGAAAAGACATAAGAGGAGAAAATCTACATATGCCCAAAATCTACAATCTTGTCAGCAGAACAGTGTGGTAAAATAATTGAGACAGAAGCCAACCCGCCATGCAGTACAGGTTGTGAATCACTCAAAGTAAAGGCAACGGATCTAACTATGTTATCTAAGGGAAAAAAGACAGTCTACCACAGATTGAAATGATTCAAAGGGATTGTTGTTGGGAAGAACAGACTGAAAGTTGATCAGCCACAACTCTTTCCACAATTTTAGAAATGAAAGGTAGATTGGAGATTGGTCTATAGTTGATAAGACCCAACAGATCATGATATTTAACATATAATGACACTCTAGAGAATGTGTGCTTCTTATCTTTTTAAACTGTTTAGGAAAGGCACATTCCTCTTTTGCATGACAATGCCTCTATGCACAAAGCGAGGTCTATAAAGATATGGTTTGCGGAGTTAGGTGTGGGAAAACTTTACGGGCCTGCAGAGTGCCGTCTTAAACCCCATCCAACACCTTTGGGATTAACTGGATCACGGACTGAGCCAGGCCTTCTCCTCAATTTTAGCTCCTGGGCTCAGTGGTACTCTTATGGCTGAATGGGACCAAATCCCCACATCCCAAAATCTAGTGGAAAGCCTTTCCAGAGGAGATGAGGTTGGAAAAGCAGCAAAGTTGAAAGACTCATATTTCTGGAATGAGATTTTCAACAAGCACTCATGGGTGTGATCTTAGGTTGTCCGCACACTTTCGGCTTGTGTAGTGTATGTTAATTAGCACACATTGGGAATTGTAGCCCCTATTTGAACAGAAGAGGTAAATTTATTAAATCTCACATAGGTGGCCATGATAAACCATGACAAGCTACAATGTAGTTGTCAAGACAATGACAACAACTCGACATATTCCAAATGTCAACCAATATAAGTCTTTGTGATGAATTAAAGTAGTATTTTTTATCAACTATAGGTGGTATTTTTTATACTAAATTAATTGATTTAACTGATCAGATGAAGCATTTTATACACATGTGCACTTGAGGTACTTGACTATAATGGCTGACATCTTAAAAGCTGTTACGATCTGGACAGAGTTTGTTGGTAATGGTTGAGTAATCGCAGGATTCCTTTTTAGGGAACATATAGAGCAAAATATACCATTTAATTTATAGAGCAACATATTCATATTGGGTAGTTAGAGATTGATCATCCTTAAACTTTTATTATGCTAATCCCCCAATCTGTTTTCATGATCATTTGTTGTGTAATATGGCCCATCCCCCATGAAACCCGAAGTCTGTGAACTCCGGTTGATGTGAAAGTAGAGTTTATGTTCTCTCAGTGGAAGTGTTCTCTGCCATTTGACATCAATGGACAAAGCCATGAGAATTACACATCAGCACAATTCAGTTACCCTGAACATTCAGATGAAAATGTATTTGGTGAAGCACATGATTCAATCGGATTTGTAAGAGGGACTGCAATAATTCGATTAATTGTAGGGCATGAGTGTCTGAAAAAAAGTGCAGATAAACAATACTAAGAAACAATGTAACTGATGAACTAAAGATTTCCTTTTTTTTCTTTCCTTCCTTTTTTACATGTCACGATTAGTCCCCACATTGTTGGGGTGGACATGGATTTAGAGTAAGGGGGATTAAGGGTGGATGGCTTTCTTGACACAATGGGATTTAACCCATGGTGCCTGGCTCTTCATTTCCTGAAGTGCTCACTCTACCACTGAGCTACCATGACCCCCTAGTCCTCTCCCAGGGACTAGTAAGGAAGTAATAAAACTTGAATTAAGAAACAGGTTACATGTAACTTGAGGTTAGTCATCATAAAAACACAACTAGTAACAAAAATGTGTTTTTGTTTCTTTTGCTTCTGTTTCTGATCTCACCAAAGCAAACTGTTTCAGAAGAAGATTGAGTATCTCTTTGAGCCCAACTACCAGAACAGAGATTCACTTGGAAACGCTTCCACACTCTACAGGCAAGTACAATCGATGATGATGATGATGATGATGAGAGTGGTAGTGATGATGATGAGGATAATGTTATATGTGATACGACAAAGTTGTGGTTAGGATTGTCCTCTCACTGCAAGAGGATCTTTGGTTTGATCCAAGTATTTTATAAGTTAATGAACCAGATGTAGAGAATTGTAAATTAATATATAATCATTGTAATCACAAAAGGAAAAGCAGTTCTTTCAAACTGGGTTTTGAGCCCCACAGATGATGGGTATTGGAGGGTTGGGCTGTTGCTTGGCTAAAGAGTTGATGTGTAGGTTACTGGAAGACACTTAGTTCTCAATGAGATGAACCGAGAGTGAGAACATTCTGCCAAGAGGACTGTTTGCATCCTCCTGGTGGCACTCAGACCTCAGCATGACCTTGAGCATGCATCAAGACAGCATGCTTCTAGATCCAAACAATTCCACTTTTACTGCAAATTTTCCACCAAAAGAACAATGTCCTTGAAAATGGTTTCAGTCACTATACAGGAGCAGTCATAGTTACAATCGTACAGAGTTTAACTGTGTTTCTTTCCTTTTCGAGGGTCATTTGTTTTATTTCGATGTCTCCTGATACAGGTGTGGTCTGTGCCTTAAGATGCTAACCAAAGAGACAGAGAGGAGGCTCTCTTGTGTTCCAGGGAAAATCAACATTGATGCACGAGGGGAGATCACTTACTCTCACATGAGGTATTACAGTAGCAACACCTGTTGTGCACTCTGATATATTCTGTGAGTCAGTATAAAGATTTGACCGTCAGAAAAATGATGTATTTACTCACTGCAACTGCATCTGTTTAGTGCCTTTTTAATTACACACTACAAGAACACAAGCATCTACTTATCTCTAGTTACCGTTTTTCTTCCATAATTCCCCAAAGTTGAGAAAGTACCTTTCATCTGACTTAGAGCTGTGTGTGTGTGTGTGTGTGTGTGTGTGTGTGTGTGTGTGTGTGTGTGTGTGTGT
>OMLC01042152.1:0-30409 GCA_900302585.1 Regalecus glesne
AGTGTGATAAGGATATAAGGAACAGCTGGAGTGTTGTTTTTAAGAGATATAAAAATCACTATATAGCTTAACCACGTGCTGTATAGCAAAGAATACATAATGAATACATAATGATAATGAGCTAGATACTCTGGGTTCAAACCCACCATGGGGTGTCGGGAAGGGCATCGATCATTAATCCCCCATGCCTGGCAACCTGTCCAGTGTTTCTCTGTCCAATGAGTGCTGGGATAGACACCAGTAGATCTCCAATCCGACTTGAGATAAGCAGTTGACAATGAGATGACAAGACATTTATTGCGCAACGTGTGACCTGTAAAGAATAATATAAGTTCCCCAACTGTCATTTCAATTCCAGAACCAAGACACCATCAAATGGAAGATTCCCTCTTCCTGGAAGCATCTCTTTGGCAGTGGCATCCCACCTGCGATCTTTTAATGTGCGCACAAACTGAGGCTGTTTTATCCAAAGATTTATAGTCCGTGCTCGGAAAACTTGAGACGTGACTTTGGACAGAAGATTGCTTGACTCCAACACCCCCCGCCCCTCTTCTTTTCCTAATAACTCATTTTTACCAGTCAGTAATATCCATGAGCTCCTGATGGCAGTGGAAAAATAGCCCACATCTCAAATGGGTGTGTGTGTGTGTTGGGGACTTCTCACTCTCTGTTTGGATCATATCCTGTGGATAACACTCTTAAGTCTCAAAGACTATCTCCATCTGGCCACCTAATCATCCCCTGTGTAATTGGGTCAATTATTTCCTCCCTCCCTCTCCACCTCAAGCTTGTATGGTGAGTGTTCTGGTGCGAACTGGCTGATATGCATCACCCAGGTTGAGGTCAGTTTTCACTGTCAAGTGATTTGCGCATTAAGAAAAACTATATGAATGTAATCAATCCATTATGTTGAAATATGATCATATCTGAATATCAAACATATGATATTCATGCTGACCTCTGAAAATCCATTTATCTCATTTCCAAGAATTACCGAATTTTCAATAGTAAAATGGTTATAAACAAAATACAGTCAAATTACTAGAACTCAGTGTGAATGTGTCATGGGCCAAAAAATAAAGACTTCATTGTGTTTAGGCTAGCGTGATCAAGCTTCCTACCCGTTAACTGTAAATTGCTGGCCAGTTGCCACACTGGGTTACTGGAAGGCCCACCTCTCCCTCCCCCTATGCTGTAACTTGATTCCATCCCTTAAACATGTTTGAATTGGTGGAAGAGCGCATGCTGCACTGACGAGTCAAAGGCTGCAGGTTTGAACCCACCATGGGGGCATCAGGAAGGGCATCCGGCCTTAATCCTCCAAGCTCCATCTATGTCTGTGTCCACCCCCACAATGTGAGGACTTATCCTGACATGTAAAACAGACCTCTCCCATAAAGCCATTGGAACAGAGAAAAGATGCATAGTTTGACAATATCAAGCGGTGTGATTAAAGAGAGACCCATGAATTTCAGAAAACCACAACATTTGGTTACCAAATAGAGACCAATGATTTCAAATGTATTTATATAAGGTGTTGAAAAGATATGGTTGTGTGGAATCATCCATCCTTATGGTAAATTAATGGGTTTATTTTTATACAGCACTTTTCTAGTCTAGTGACCTCTCACAGTGCTTTACATTGTGTGTCTCACATTTACCAAGCATGGGGGATTAAGGCTGGAAGCTCTTTCCAGGACACCCTGTAGTGGGATCAAACCCGCTAAACCCAACTTTGAAGTTTGTGCTGTACCACTGAACAAACACCACCCCTTACTTATTCTTTTAGATATCCATAAAATCCGGAGGTGAGATTGTCAGGAGCTGTTCCTTAGGCTGGCAACTTGCAAATATACAAACGAAGGTAGCCAGAAAACAGAAGATCCATCCTTATGTAAACTAGATGGTACCAGTTTTTATTTGTAGATTACGCTCTAGGAGAAAGGGGAATGCAAAAAAACAGAACCATTTGTAGAGAACTAATCGAGAAACTATAGTTTGCGTGTGTGTTCAAAATCAAATTCATTGATATTTTTATAATAGAAGCAAAAGTTTTTTTTACACATCCTTTAAAAAGAACACTATATGTACATTATGGAAACATCACATGCCATAGACTCTTAGGTGGGAGGCTGCTTTCCTTTAACCTGCCCAACGTGGTGGAAAACTTCAAGTAATCTCTTATAAAAATAGAACATTTTATTTCTTTTCCTCTGAAAAAAAGTGTCTCTAAAAATACACATATGAACAGCATTACAAGTTGGCAATGCATAACCCCCTTGTTCAGTTCACTTTGAGTCTTAATTTGGTAGATGCAAAAATAGTTTGAATTAAAATTAAAATATAAAAAAAAAAGCGAAAGAACAAACTGACGGCGCATTTTCTGTGACTCCAGTCCACAAGCAGCGCCGGGTGTCGGGTTGGAGCTGAAGAGCTGGTGTGTTCGGTCTCTTTTAAACGTCCCTTGAGAAGAATGTAGAAGTGTTTGGTGTAAACAGTTAAGAGAGACAGGCCAGGGAGCATTGTGGAGGGGAGTACCGAGGGCGAACTGCCGGAGTGGCTTCTGGATGATGATGTCTTTGAGTAGGAGAGGGGGGCAATGGCCGTTGAACAGATCTTAGGAACACTTGGAAAGACATGAGGCAGTGCAGGTTTTTTAGGTTTGTTTTGCAGTGGAGGTGGGGGCACTGAGGTGTAAAGTGAACCTTCAGCTTGGGTTAGGTAGATAAGGGGGTAGGACCACAGGGTCAGGCTGGGGGAGAAAGGACGCTTGGAAAGGGGAAGCTGTGTGCCTGAGTAACTGAGGCAAAGAGTGGTTTTGAACTGGCTGAGGAGGAGAGTGGGGGTTCGAGTGGAGCTGGAGATCCCTGCCGAGGTTGGCGTTGCTGCCATAACTGCTGTCAGGTGGCCATGGGTGGAGTTTGTTAAGTGTTGCTGATCTTTGCCCTGTTAAAAAAACATGTTGAGAGTGTCAAGAACTTGGAATTGTTAACAAATACATATAGGAGCACACGTCTATTGTAAAATTGCAAGTAAAGCCTCAAAAGTGATCAAAAGAACCCATTTGCCACCAGTTCTAATACATTTCTTTAACATTTGGAAGCTTTTTCATGCCATATGTTACAGAAATTCCTGAAATATCTATGTCATTTCAACTTTCAGGACACATGGCGGCACAGCAGTCTCTTTGAATCACTTTGACTGCCTCAGTGTTACAGTGCATCATCAACTGTCAATGCAGCAAAAGCAGCACTCATATTTGAACAAGCACCAGAACCTGTTACAATTCAGATTCTCAGATGCTTTCACACATCCAGATTTGGCTGTTGTTCATCGTTTGTGCTTTCACCTGTCTTTAAAGATATGTGAAAAAGATGACCTTCCAGTCTCTTCCTCTGAGTATTTGAATAAAAGGGCAGGCGTTTACATCTGCAAATTAGAAGTTTCCTACACAGTAGCTAACAAAAGTTGAGATTACCATCACATTGGATGTTGAGCCAGGTTAAGCAGCACCTTATCCTGCAGCTGTGTCATACGCTCAGGACCAATGCTGAGCTCAAGACAAGACAGCAGACATGGAGCCAAAGTAATTACATTGATAAAAATCATGCTGAGGTGACAGCATAGCTCACTGGGTCTGGGGATCAGAAGGTTGTAGGTTCAGTCCTAGCACCTGCTGAGAAGCGTGTCAAAGTGTCCTTTAGCAAGTCACTAATCCCTAAGTGCTCTGCCCTGTGATGGATTGGTGACCTATCCAGGGTATTTCCCAGCCTTTTGCCCAATGAGGACTAAGATAGGCTCCAGTTCCCCTGCGAACCGACTGCAGAGATGTGCTGGTTGATGGATGGATGGATGCTCAGGTACAGCAATTACTCCTTTTCTTTTGAGTGCTGAGCTTTAGCAACACTTTTAAAAAAAGGCTATACCTTGTACGAATCCACAGCCAGAATAACTCACCATTTAGATATTCTGAAGTTATTTTATTTAATTTCTTTAAGGAATCATGTGCATCTTTTTATATTAATGTCACCATATGATGCACCAGATTGTAGTTTCAAGCTAATTCACATCTGCAGCCTGTGCATGTCTTGTTCTGAGTGTGCACGGAAACCCAGGGAGACATATTGCAAATTACTGACAGAAGTCATCTACCTACCTATAAGTGCTTAGAGACTATACCAAGTCCTGCGACATTAAGCTTTTACGCTGATCAGAAACTGAAAACACATTTTATGCGATATATGATGATGGTAGATAAACTGATAGACATAATTAAAGTCTGAGGCGGATAAGAGAGGAGTTCATCTGGGGAGCTCGTCAAACACATCGACAGTTAATAAGAAAGGCAGGGCTTGCAGCAATTTTGAAAATGGTGAATTATACCAAAACTTTTTGCAAAAAACATTCCAAGAAAGTGCCTGAAGATGTTTTTCAAAAAATCCATAGAGAACAATTTTCACAGGCTCAATATCAAGAGCCATAGTTTGGCATCTGTCTCTTCTATAGTCCAAATGTGAATATGTTGTAATTTCCCTTAAGTCTTACAATGGTCATAACAGAACACCCGGTATGGTTTAAAACCCTTGAGGGTTTATGAACATTGTCATGCTCAGAGTCTAAATGGAGACCATAATCCTATGAAATGAGAAATAAAGATTTGTAAAAATAAGCTTCGGCTGTTAGGAGCATGCAACAAACATCAAGGAGCACCTGTGTTTTATGATTAATGCCATCTGTCACTGGGTTGAGAACTTGCACGTTTGGATTACTGCAGAGCAGTATTACTAATTCTAGGACAGAAAGTGTGCACCAGCCTGACCACAGATGTGATCATTTCCGTACCTCATAGTGACAAACATTTTGAATCTTCTATTCCTATTTCGCAGTAGCCCATATCTTAGAATTGACTTTGTTAACCATTGAGGTCCATTTTTATGTGTCATGAATAGTCCCCTCGTTGTGGGGGTGGACACAGATTTAGATGGAGCCTGGGGATTAAGGCTATACACTTCTGACACCCCATGGTACGATCATACCTGCAGCCTCTGGCTCACCAGTTCCCAAAGCGTGCTTTACCACTGAGTTACTGTGGCATTCAGTTCATTGACTACTGTACTCCGTTATTGAAGCATGTTCTCCAGTCAAGGTTGTAGTTGAGGTTGTTCCATAGAAAGCACCTAAAGCTTAGACTAAAGTCACCCCAAGACTATTACTGCCAGTCGTATCAATTGTGCTAAGGTTGAACTATTTAAATGTAAATAGTACTTATGCATTCAAATGGTCACTCTTCAGAGTCCTCTGTAATAAGTTGAATCTCAACCCGAGGCTTCGAGTAACTAAATATCAGCTGAAAATACACACAGCATGCCACAGTGCAGCCCAACATGAGCACAACTGGACTTCACCAGAGCCGAGCAAATCACAAAGAAAGAACAAAATCTCAGCATCAAACAAGTAGAAAACACCGCAGACAAGGAACATACACACACGCACACACCCTCCTTCACGTACAAGACTGGGGGTTCTCCTTAAAAGCTGCAGGTAAACTTCTAAACGTGTTCTCCGGGTTTGCTGCTTCTGCAGCGGGGGAGGGGAGGGGGGATGTTAAAGTTACTGTCCCCACCAAAGGACAGCCCAGCTCTTGTCATGTACAGCAAATGCAGGCCAAACTGTCCGAGAAGAACCACAACATCAGATTAGGACCTTAGCAGTTACGGAACAGTTTGGCCATGTTACTGGAACAAAGACATGTGACAAAGTAAAGGCAGACCTTCCTAGAAATGCCCTACTGAGCTGTTTTTTCTAAGGCACATCAACATCAAAACCTAGTGCTTTGTCAGGTCTAACCACAGCAGACCTGGGGTGAGCTGGTCTGGCTGTTTCCCATCGTAAGACTATCACAACATACAGAGAGACAGGCAGAGGAGGGGAGGGATGGAGGGTATGAAGCCTCAGATGTGGGTTTTTAGTGAGGAGGAGGTGGATGAGTCATGCACTGTCAAACCTGGTCCCTCAGAGGTGACATCTACTTTATTATGCTGACAACTGATTAAAAGTTGCTGGACTAAAAGACTCATGCAGAGAAATGAAAAAGTTCTCTTTTCATTTGGTCTGAGGAGCTTTTGGGGTGCAACAGGGTTGAATAACAGAATGAAGGCCTTGGGAAAGACAACTGCAGCTTTCCTGTCACCTCGGTTATCGAACCTGGATGAGATATTGAACAATGAGCCTTCTGGAAAACCTTCCCCCTGGGCTAAAATCAGCAACCATGTATTGAATTATGAAATAAATGGAAGAAAAGCGACACTGACTTGCGTTTTTCAGACAGTGGAATGTTGGGAAAATAAATTTATATTTCAGGCATTTTTGACCAGTCACATTGAACCAGTTCGGTTTAAGGTTATTCTTTACAGTGAGATAATAGAATAACAGCCAAACTAGTTCTGAGATTCTACTTCAAGTTTTTACCTGTGTCTAAAAAGATGTCATCCCTGGATTCAGTGTTACACATTAAGGTGATCAGCATAGGAATGCAGTGTGTTAGGGTATGACACACTGGATACCAAAATAACTTGTGCCTTGTATATGAAGATCAGTAACAAGGGCTTTTTAAGAGGATAATCACCTTTTCCTCTTCTTCTCCGAGTCATTTATCCTGGTCTTGTTTTGCTGTGGCGTCTTGCCTGTGGGTGTCTTGGAGATGCTGTCTTCTCTGCGTCTCTTGCTGTGTGAAAACAGTTTAAATTGGTCAAATTTCCCAGCAGACATTCATTGTTTAGCAGAGTCTAGGTCAAAGCTCAGAGAACTCTTGAAAAGTTATATAACTAAGCCGATTGATTCCATGAATATATGGGAATCTTGGTTAATATAAATGAAGGGTGAATATTTCATCATTCTAAAATGACTGAATAAATTGACTGATCTGTGTTTTCACATGTCCTAAACTGTGTAATCAGAATGAAATGCTTCATTTTCACAGAATACACTGTCCAATTTATAGTTGGATGTACGATTATTTTGTTGTTTTGAGCCTTTAGCTTTCAAAATGTCTAAAAAGAAAGTTGCATCCCCCAGGGTTTTGTTAACCACATGCCATATTTTTAGATTTCCCCGAAAGTGACTTGTATCCAAGGCAGCGGTTTACAGGTCCTCAGGGACACAGTGCAGCTGGTTCTTTCTTCTATTCTGGTATATACGCATTTACATTCACCTGCTGTGCCAATTCTACAAACCCTGGCCGTCTCTGACGCCACAAACTACCCATAATACTTAAACTAACAGCCCCATAATACTTATTGCTAACAGTGATGTGAGATAAGCATGAAGTGTTTCCATTAGATTGGTTTTAAGCAAATAATGTCCCTGCATGAAGGGTATGACAAGTTTATAAGTGGAAGAGAGACATTAAATAGATTAGCTGACAACACCATATGCTGTTTGATATACATTACGGGAAAACCCCATACCTACGAATAAACCACTAAAACAATTATGTGCCAGCAACATCTGACGTACTGTGACAGTTAAAACAGGAACAGGCTAAAAACGTAACTTGAATTATCAATCGAGTTTATGTACACATTGAGTACTGACATATGGTTACAATGAGTAGCCGTGTCTTTATGGTTGAAACATCCACTGTCAACAACTAATCTGAATTTGGGTCAATCATGTTGAAGCCTATCCCAGAACTCATTGGGTGAAAGGTGTGGAAACACCCTTGGACAGGTTCCTATTCTATTGCAGGGCTTGAGCAGTTTGGGGTTCAGTCTCTTGCTCAAGGAGACTCTTATATCCTTTCTGCAGGGGTCGGGTATCAAACCATGAGTCTTCTGCTTACTAGAGGACTGCCCTACCTCTTAAAATATTCCATAAATTTTATCAACGCAAAATTCCCAAAAAATTGTCTTCAAATGTTTATGAAGGCTGCGGTAGCTCAGTTGCTTCAGGAACTAACGATCCAGAGGCTGTGGGTTCAAACCCAACACAGGGCGGCAGGAAGAGCATACGGCCTTAATTCCCCAAGCTGCATCTAAGTTTATGGCAACCCCACAACATAGGAACTAATCATGACACATAAAATGGACCTCTCTAGTCCCCTTGTGTATCTGTGTGTATGCTCATCAGAGTCTAAGAATCCTTTTTAAGAAGATGTCTTTTCTAAATCCGTGAGAATTATTAAACAATTCATGAGAGTAATTTTATATATTTGTGACATTGGAGAGAAAAGGGATATTTTAATGCATTTTTTAGTTTGATTGTTAGCAATCACTACCTCTACCTCAAGACCAAAAAAAGCCCTGCTGAGAGTGGTACAGTTGGCTGAGCATACCAACGAGTCCACAATCTTCCCTAAACAGAACTTATACACCAGGGCTAAAAGAACTATTATGGATCCCAAGCACCCCACCTGTCTTATGACCCATGAATTAGATATGGTTCTGAGGGCGTAATCTTTTTACCAAGAAGACATTGTGTATACTGACTGTGTTGTGTTGCTGTCCAGCTCTTGTTCCTTGCATGGGGGGTGGATGGGAACTTTGTTGTCCTGCCTGCAGTCTCCTTCCTCCTCCAGCTGGGGACCTCCCCATTGGCTTCCATTGTGCCTGTCTGTCCCACACCTGGGCTGAGACTGAGCTTGGGGTGGAGAGTCGGAGTCAGACACCGGCTCCTGGTCCTCCTTGGACTCCTCTCGCCATTGCTTCTGCAAGGAGAGTGAGAAGAGGTGACGGAGGAGCTTCTAAGTTTATGTTCTTCAATGGTCAGCATTACAGATTAAAGAGTTTGAATTCTACAAAACTGTATCAAACCATACACTACAATTTAGTTATGTTAGAGGACTTGGAGGGATGTTTCCTACTAAGTAAATCTTGGTATCATTATCTAGTACAACAAAATGTCTGAATACATAGGTATTTCCATCTAAAAGTGCCGAAAATGGGACACTATCAACCTCCCATCGGTGTTTCACATTCTACTCAAACAAATATGTGTGGAATCAAATGACAGACAGGATTTATGTGTGAAGAGCGGTTTCCTGGACATCAATGATCTTTTCAGGCTAAGCCAGCATTACAGAGGAAACAGTTAGGGCCTTGGCTAAATCTGGGCATGTGGCCAGAAGTGAGCGAGAAAAGAGAAAGAGCAGGTATGTGACAAGGACAGTGCTATCGCAAGTTACTGCAGACAGTGAGTGGAATGAAGAGTGACAGAGTGGAAAGGAAACCTGAGGGGAATGGCAAAGAGAAACAAAATAATTAATCAGTGAAGGGAATTTAAAGTGAGCAAGACAAAAGAGATCCAAAGCAATGTATAGACAAAATATCTAGGAGAGAGAAGAAAAAGAGAGATTCATTTAATCTGTATGAGTGTATAGTGCTTGTACCTGAACAGAGGAGTCTCCCATGATGTACTTGGCTCCTTCCAGGACTGCCATGTAGGAGAAGCGCAGCTGGTCAGGGGTCTGGATCAGACCCATACGGTACCTCCTCATGTCCAAGAGGATACGCTTGATGTCAACTGACAACGAGTCTTTCGTCTTGTCCATCTGAACAATTCAACATATTTCAACAGACTGAGTAACAAATGATGTTCAAATTTTAGACTCAGGTAACACCAGCAAACGCCATGGATTGTTAAGAAAAATCTCAAGAGATCTCAAGAGGTATATTATAGTATTTATGATAATAATAATCTCATTTATAGGGAAAGTGCATATTAAAGAACAGTTAGAAGGTAAATACATAATATTTAGCCAGCAGGCAAATTTTCATTTGTTGTCCCAAGCAGTTAGGGGTTCAGTGTCTTTCTCACTTCGACATGCTTTCTGATGGAACTGAGGATCAAAACACTAATCTTCTAACTACTAGATGACCACTTTACCTCCTGAACTAATGCTGCTCCTCATTGGTGTTAAATTGCCACCAGATATTTTTTTTCTAATTTTGGCATTGTCTTTTATGCAAATTGTCGCAAAGACAATCAAAAGGCTTTTTACTGATTTGTTACTGATGTTTTGACAAACCCTATATTTCCAGGGAGGTTTGTGTCTAGAGGCGAACAAAATGCAAGTGAAAACAAGGCTCCTATGGAACTAATCTAACAGCAATATATTTATTCTCCTAGAGACAGGACACTATGCAAGCAAAATGACTAAGATCTTAATTTTAAAAAATGGTGTCAGTTTAAAGAACTTTTTGGCATCAAGGATGTCAGTAAGTAGGAAAGCACCACTGCTGAAATTAGAGGCCATGTTGAGTTAGCAGGCAGGGCTTACCAGAACCAGGCATGTGTCCACTAATGAGAATGTCCCCGATCGTCCAATTCCAGCACTGCAGTGCACTACAGCTGGTCCATTGTCTACCCCAAGAGAGCCAGACTCCCGTACCTTCAATAGGAAGTTAAGGAAAGATGCTGGTGACTCTGGGACACCAAAGTCTGGCCACGTGGTGTAATGAAAGTGGTGAATCTCTCTTTTCTCCCCTGTCTGCAAGAGCAGAGATAAAACAAGAGGAAATTGAGCAGTGGAGTCAAACATTTTCATCATTAACAAATTAATACAGTAAAACTGTCTGTTGAAATCATTTAGAGTATTTACAGTTTTGCAGATAGTTTACGTGAATGTAGTTAGACCTTTGCATTTCTCGAAAGTGACTAAGCCCTATTCCCAAAATGCATGTTAGAGCCAAGATTCTCAATCCAATGACATCGCACAAAAATATTCTCTTTAAAAGTAGGTCACGTGCTTGAACTCAATAGGCACTTTAATCCTCATATACTGTTTGTTTCATAACATACAATACTGTTGTGTAAATTTACCTGTGAACAATCAAGACTCAGAAATAATTACACAAAACACTGACAGATTGGGGATTAAAATATATTTTATACAACATTTTGGGAGAAAAAGACCTCAATAGAGGTCAAAAGGAGCCGTTTTGCTTTGAGGAGAGCTTGTTGTCTTAATAGTTACGCCAAACAAAGAAGTCTGACATATTCAGCCAGCCCTTTGACTTTTACAATCAACTAGTGGAAATTTTACTGCATACAGCAGAGGAAACGAATCCTATCAAGTCAACATTTCACTCGAAGTAAATTTGCAATATTTACTTAGCTGTCACTTTAAGCCACTTCATATCCATTATACTGCATCTTTACAGTATGTTTACTGGTTGATAGTTATATTTTCAATCATTAATGGTATTTATTTTATACTTTATATTACTTGTATTTAGTACTTATCATTTAGACTGTAATTTTTATTGTTGATACTTTATTCATTTTAAAATTTCTATCACAATGATAAATTGTCTCGTTCTTATAAAGTACTATAGTGCTAACGCAACTCAAGGTGCTTTACAATGAATGCCTCATATTCACTGAGCTCCATGGCAGGATAGAAACCCGCAATGCCTGGCTCCCAGGTGTGTGCTCTACCATTGAGCCACTGTGGTGGCTCTAATCTAATCTTATCATACAGGGGTTGCATATATTGTGATACTGTAAGCAAGGTGATATATTGAAATTTCATTGGCTTGTGTTTTTTTAATATTTATGCAACTTCCTGTCTCAGCTTAATCTGTTATGTTCGAATGGAACAGTCAAATGACTGAAGATCACAACACTATTATTTAACGGTTGTGGGTTTACACACAACACAAAGAGAACCACTGTTGGTGACGAATCTTTACACATAAACTACTGATTAAAAGTTGATAGTGTTTTTGAAAATAGATCCAATATCACAAATCATAAAATCGCGATGTCCAAATGTATTGATATTTTCTAATACCCTGGTTGTGGACAAGCCAACTCCATCAAGACTGCCTGTAAATGTGGGTCTCAGGCTACCAAACAAACTCAAATAGGGTTCACCAGTAGCATTGAACATGTCGAGACCAATGTAATCCATCCACTGTCTTGGCTCACTGCAACTTTTTTAAATGCAGCATAATGATGAAATCAAAACAACTCTGTCAATTTGCAACCCGAGTTCACATAACTTTAAGGAGTTTTGGTTTCTTTGTAAAAAGACGGTGTTTGAAGCCAATCGACTAGAAAACCCTTTTGGACAAAAAGCTAATGTCTTTTGTGGTTTGGTCCAGACCCAAAGCAAACCAACTACAAGTGTAAACACAGCCACAAGCAACTAATTCAAGAAAAAGATAAAAGAACTACAGTTGCAAATAACATTCCTTCATTAATCCATCACACCAAACACAATGGCTTACATTAACATTCTGCAGCTCCAGCACCCTTGTGGTATAATAAGACTTGATGTCTTCTGACAGCAGCATGACTAGGAAACGTGTGTCGCAGAAGGCCATTTCCCTCTCCTCGGCCGTGGGCCAGTACTGGGCACACTTTTCCTGTTAAAGAGAGACAGACAGATATTGAAACAAGCTGAAAAAGGATTGATGCCAGAGAAATAATTAACTGGTATTGTGTGTTACCGATGACACACTTCCATCAATGATGGAATAAACCACTATGGCTTCATGTAGAAAAAAAAATAGTCTCCAATAGTTATCTCCTGCAACGTTATCAAATCGATACACAATCGCCAAGAATATTATGGGTATAGCTACCAAAATATTATGTAATTATTATGTAACCATCATTAGTTGGTACGAGAACTTTATCTTACCAAAAAGAAATAGGGGAAAACTAAAGTTCCTTGAAAGGAAAATATCAATAGACAAAGTGCTCTTAATCTTTTCCTGAGACAAGAGGCAGGGGAGAATCTCACGAGTCAACATGCTCCACCCCATGTGCTGGAGAGAGAGAATCTATAATCAGAGCCAGTGTGTGTTTGTGTATGACAGTTTATTCGGGATGTGCGATGTGAGAATTGAGAAGCTTATTTCCATCGCAGTTCCTCACTTGCATGCTTCACTGTCTAATCAATCAAAACACTAAATTCCAACAGTCATGTCTGCCCACAAAAGTGGGCAGGCATGACTGACGCCGAACAGCACAAAAGGTGTGCTTTCAACAGGCCTACTCTGACATAATAAAATTGTGAGGCTTAAAAGAACTGAACTTTCACGAAAATTATCACACATAAAAAATGTATACACGGTTTATACTGGTATCAGTCCGAATGTATGTTAAGAATTTCTGATCTATGTGGTGTAACTGCATCTTATGGTGGTGGTCTATTGCCTCACCGAGCCTTTCTCTATGATTCTGTTGAGCATGATGATAGCCTTGGTCTTCTGCTCCCAGATCATCAGCCAAAAGTGGCCACAGGTGTTCTTGAGGGGGCCCTGAGGATAACAGGAACATGTCCATCCACATCCACGCAGACACAAGACTTTAAATTAACAGCAGAGCAGGAGAAACTGAGTGCAGAAGGAGAATATATTATTTCCAATGCTAAAATCAATGAGGTCCTTCAGGCACCAATAATAAATCAGTTCCCTAAAATAGATTTTAACTATGCAAGAAAACAAAACTGAAACATTGACTTCAACTAATGAGAGCAGTGATTGCAAGCAGAAAGATTTTATTTTAATGGTATACAGTGCTAGTATAAATTGAGTTTTCTTTATATAGTGGTTTTCTAGTGGACTAACCACTCCTTGCACTTTACATTATAAAACTCACATTTACCAAGCTTGGGGATTAAAGCCGATAGCCATTTTCCTGACACTCTGCGATGGGATCAAACCCATTACGCCTGAATTGGAGGCCCGCACTCTACAGCTTAGCCACCATGGCCCAAATGTCAATATTCAATACTATTTTTGATACCTTAAAATTTTTTTTTTTTAAATCACCAGTAATTTCGGTTGACCAGAATAAGATTTATTTTTTTTCAAACTAAAACAGCTGTGCCTTTTCTATCTTGTAAGTGAAAAAGTAACACTTATTACTTGGCTAAATATTGCACATGTATTTCAGAACTGTATTTTACATTTTCTACATGATATTATAATGCTTAAGAACACTGTCAGTTTTTCCATGTCACGATTAGTCCCCATATTGTGGGGGCGGACACAGACCTAGATGGAGCATGGTCACTGTGCAGGTTAAATCAATGTTAAAAATGCTCTTGTACCATTTCTATGTTACCAAGGTACACTGATCACTTTAAGGTCAGACTTCCACCAGTCATCTTATCATCTTGACACATAACAATAAGCTGATCAGTGTGTTAGCTAACGATATTCACAGAGAAATTTGATCATACAGTCTAAAATGTATTCAGTAACCTCCAAGTCCTAAGCATAGAGGGACTTACCAGGACCTCTACCTTACGGTCAGAGTCCTCAGGGTAAGCTTTGCTATACTCCAAGCAGAGCTGCTTGCTGTTTACTAGATAATTGAATAATCATGTTCAGAATCTTAACCCAATATGAATCTCTGTAGTCTTCTGAGAAAGCCTTAAATAATTTATAGTAAAAGTCTAAAGTAATCATTCCACCCAAAAGCCAAACTTGCTAATGGTGGCTTCAGATAACTTTTGCTGATTTTGGTGATGACAAAATTTATTTTCAGAATGGCAGCGGAGGTCCAAACGATGATAAATAACTGCAAGAGTATCCAATAACAGCTACCAAAATCTAGCAGCGGATTATAAGTCTGCCTGGTCTTACCTGAGTCAGTATGTAACTTCTCTGGGCTTCCTCCATCACCACCAAACTGGCGTTGATATAGTCATTTTCTGTATTCTCGAGCTTCACCCGACTGTGGTCAACTGGAAGGAAATAAAAATATAATTTTTAATAAAAACATGCACTTAGAGATTTGGAGCGGGAAAATAATTTGGTACTTTGCAATTTCACTTACATGGGTTGACATCCCTATATCTGTTGCGATTACGGTTCTCTGGATACTTTGCAACTCTGTAAGAGCATTCATGGGACTGATTCCTGATTTCCTAAGGGACAATTCAAAGAACATTTAGTGACAAGATAGTATAGAAGTCGTTAAAGCTTTATACAAGAAAGAGTCCCAAAATACAGTCAAGCCTGTGGTGCAGGTTTTATTGTGTTATTGTACAGCTCCATTAGCATAAGTACTCTGAATATATTCTTACATCAGCAGCAGGATTAAGAACCCCAAATGCTGAGAGTGAGCAGAACATTAGTATTTTTAGAATAAATAATCTCCTGAATGGGGACAGCTCATTTCTGTGAATATTTAGAATGCACCTATGCCAGAATTAGCCACCATGCTAATTTTCATCTTTTGTCCCAAGCAATTAGGACTTTGGTATCTTACTCAAGGACAGTTCAACAAACTTTCTGAGGGAACCAGGGATTAAACCACCAACCTTCTGATTACTACACGATCCCACTACTCCCTGAGCTATACCATACTCCTAAAGAATAGTATTTCTTTCTAATGACGTTGAAACCCCCTATCCTTGAGACAGACACAAGTGCTATTGAAATGGGTTACTATTTTGTGACATAAAAAAAGCAAACTTGAACAAGACCCCATCAAGTGTGATGAGTCTGAGGAGAAGGGAGAAGACGTGGAGAGGAGAAAAGGAGAAGCTTAGGGGGGTTGTCATCATTCATACTTAAGTCAAGGTTTCATACATACTTGCCGCTCATGAGACACATGATGCCACCTCCACAAAAATAATGTCTTCTACTCTGTTAGACAATCTGTCCAACCTTTAACTCAACCATTATCTCAATCTTTAGCATTTTTGACATCAAGCCCTTAGGTGATATATTTTGCTTTCATAGCCATTTAAACTGTATTCACGTGTGAACTCTTTAGTGTAGCTTTCTTTTTCTGCTTCTGCTTTTCATTTGACTCAGTCGAATGGAAAACTTTGAGCAGCATTTTTCCTATAAAAAGCATCACGTATAAAATTACTGTTATGTTATCAGGCTTAAGGGCTATTCTTAAGTTGTTTTAATGGGAACCAAACCTTTTAGCTTGCTGGAGACACGTCTGAATTCCTCGTATCATTCTTAAGAGACAGGCAGCTGTCTGACAGCTCGATAACATAACCAGGCTTGCATCCTTGCTAGTTAGCCAACCCGTGCTAAGCTAAACGTGGGGTTGATGTATCGTATCTGATAGCCATGTTAAGCTAACAGAAACCAGTCGTGCTAAGCTATCATACTTACAGTGTATAGGTTTTGCCACCGGCCCTCTGAATCCATGTCTTCAAATTCCTGTTCCATTTCAAACGTGACAACACCAGCCGGTCTCAGCTAAGGTGACTGAAGTTACGTGTCCGGGTGTCTACTTCATTACTTTATCAATAAACAGCTTCTCATCGACAAGTCCGTCTGTCTGAGGTCGCCTGGGTGTTTGTCCTTCTTCTGCTTCCACTTCTTCTTCCTCAGTTTTAGGCTTATGCCCGCTTGTTAAACGGTGATTGGGCGCGTTACCGCCGTCAGCTGGGCTGGAAGAGGACTAGCATGTCTAAACTAAAACCGATGGTATCTCAATTAAACTAGCTATTCCACTAGAAGAAGTCACCTGGTGAGTGACGAAACGTTTCAAAAATGAACCTCTGATCCAGCTGAACAAATTCACCTCTTTTGAGATAGCTATTCCACTAGTTTCTGAGGGGGTCTACGCTGTGTATACAGACCTTACCTAATGCTTTTGGACATGTATTCATCGGCACATCTATGTATACAAGTCAGATCCCTCAGAAACATGTGAACTAGCTCGTTCTCCCAGCAGCTGCTGGATTCATCCAGAATCTCTCACAACATCCAGAGATGTCCTTGCTGCATTTAGGATTTGGTCAATGCTCTCTGATTTTCTTTCTGCATCAGCAGTGCTGTTAAACACCATTGCCACCAATTCAAAAACCATTTTTCTCACATCATTCTGATTTTTTTAATCTCTATTCTTAAAGCAGTTTCAGCAATATGACAATCTCATAATCCTCTTGTCTTATTCGTTTTACTTTCAGACAATGGGCTTTTCCAGTATCAGGATTTCACTTGAAGGTCAAGCACTTTGCTTGTGCTTTATCAATTTAGCAATCTTCCACATTGCAACACGCCCCCCATCCCCTGACTCATTTACACACTGCAGCAAAAACACCTGAGAGGAGCTCTCCCTCTCTCATATGGCCTTACCCTGTACATCACACAGCCTCCCTCCACCGACAGTGGCTGACACTGACACCTAACGTAAGTAGTGAGGGGTTCAGCGCTTTGCTCAGGGACACTTCAGCACGCTTTCTGAAGGACCCGGGGATCGAACCACCACTTGAACTTCACTCATCACTCCTCTCTTCGTTGCTTTTAATCCCAGTGGGGAGTAAGTCACACAGAGATGCCTTCTAAATACCATGAGCTTACGGGCTGCATCTCACTGACGCTTTGCTATGCCATCAATTAAAGCTATCCCACTTCTAGTTATCATGATCGATCCCACAAGTCCCCCCCTATAAACTTCCCCACCTCACCTGGCCTGGGCACGTCTTCTGTCACAGCTGTCATCCCAACGAGACGCATTTCCTATGTTCCCAATGACCGACAAGCATTTTCTGATCAATGAAGATGTAGTCCCCCTTTTTCTTACATTAGGGGATCGCGGTAGCTCAGCGCTTCGGGAACTGACAAGGCAGATGTTACGAGCCATATGTTGCGGGTTCGAACCCACTGTTCGGTGTCAGGAAGGGCATCTGGCCCCAATCCCCCCAAAATTCCAACCTTTGCACGACGAGGGGGCTAATCGTGAGACGTGTGAACGAACCTCTCTTCCCTTTTTGTATTTTTGAATCCTTCTTTTTTTCTCATTTCTAATTTCGCTCTCCGTTCTCCAACACCATTTCCTAATAGGCTTCCGTCATGGCCTCCTCCGTGACAATCGCTCTGCTCCTGTTTTGGGGTAGTTTGTCAGTTTTTGTCTTCACTTGCGGTTGGCAAACCATCTTAAAGCCGTATTACCGCCACGATGTGGACTGGAGTGTGGAACATGATGATGCAGAAACAACTATACTTTTAGCTAACTTTGTTTCTTTTCAAGGAAGATAAGGAAAATCACTTTACTGTCATGTCCATGGTCATTGAATTTTTAGAATTACATTTGTCACATCCAACGGTATGGGAGTCAATCTATGACACGCTGGGATATAATACTGTACCCCTTCTATCAGGATCCCTGAGGCCATCTGAATATTAGCACTGATTCTGAATAATGTTGATCAAAATAGCTCTGGACTATGCACCATAGTGGAAGTGGCTCTGACTTGTCCTTTAGTTTGTGTTGCACTTCGAGGTCTATACTTTGCACGGGAATAACCAGGAAGGAACAGAAGAAATTGAAACAGTGGAGCTGTACTCTAATTGATATAATCATATGCCTTCTGTCTTTGAATCACAAATCCACCCAAAGCTTGTGAAACGTGTTTCGTTATGTTCCAAGCAGTCTGTTAGAACACTTGGCAGACTTCTGGCCAAGCGGGCAATGGCACAAGATGCAAGGCAAGGGAGCTCCTGCAACAGCCTTTTGTTGGGACACTTTTCTGTGTCTGACTGAAAAGAGTTGAAGATGCTAAGATTTTCAGTGGGAGTGATGAAGAAGCACAAGATTAAGAATTAGTATATTAGAGGAACAGCTCAGGTTGGATGGTTTGAAGACATGGCAAAAGAGACAAGATTGGGATGGTTTGGACATGTTTGGAGGAGAGGCTTATAGTCTCTCAGAAACATGTGATATAACTCGTTTAGTTAAGAAGACATCCGTTTTTTATGTATGTAAATATGTGTATTTCATACTGTTGGGTAACGTTTGGAATAGATGAAGAAATCAAGGAAAGTATATGTTTAAATTAATTCAAAAAGAAGTGCAAGCGTGTTTTAAATACATACAAGGATGATGATGATGAGGAGGTTTTGGTTCTGTCATGACTGTGACATATGGTGGGGGCTGTCTTTGTTATTAGAAATCATTGTTAATTTTTAAGATATTTTTTATTTTGTTGTTGTTAATCTCTTATCGTCTCTTATTAGTTCTCATTTGAGACAGATATAGACACTGACATACTCTGATGTACAATAACCTAACTTTATCATTTAAGTCTATTAACTGAGGGTTATAGAGGGGGCAGAAAGTTATATCACAACTTCTTCCTTCTCCTTTTCCAACATATGATCACTGTTTGATTCATTATTGGGAATTTTTGCGTTGAATTTTAATTGAAATCAAGACATTTGAGTTTTAAAGACATTTATTTCTTAAATTGTAAATTCATTGTGGTCTTCTTTCCTTTCCAGATGGTGGCGGTATTGTACCAAACCGTCGTTCGCCAAGCGCCCATAGCACGAAAAGAGAGGAAGAAGCAGAAGCCCTGTATGTGTGTGTGTGTATGTGTACTCTGTTATCGTGATTGCCAGGGACGCAGCGATCACGTCCCGACTGCCAGACCAAGTTATCTGCCGAATTTAATATACAATTATTTCACCCCAACGAACCCGAACATCGACAGAGCATCAGCCGTTGCCATTCAAACTGTGAGCCCATCCTTAGGGACACTCTTACGGTAAGTTAAACGACGATAAATGTTCTTGAGGTCCAAAACTAGCTAACATGTATTTAAACTAACCGTAACACCACTTCCTTGTTTTCAGGGGCTTTGGTTAAGCTGATTTTTAAAATGTATTCTTTTTCTGGGGATTTTAAATTATACGTTAAGGCATACTCGGGTTTGCAAGACTGTACGATCTGGTGCCGTTTAACTTTATTTATGCCTGGTCGCTAAACCGAAATTAAAATCGTGTGGACTGTGTAGCTGTAGGGAACTACCACCAACCTCAGCCGCTGTCCTGTCGATATGTGCTACCTATAAAGACGTTCTTTTTGGAGGTGCTGCACATGGTTGGGTGAGGCTAGGGTTAGACTGCTGTCGACTGTGGAATTTTCTGACAAGGCAGGACAAATATTCAGAACAGCAGCCAGCTAACCCTGTCTGAGAGCCAACCAGCTGACCGGAGATGTAAACACTTTCCCCTCTTTGGCGTTGTGGGACTTTATTGTGTGTGTTTGGTTTGGATTTATCTTTTATATTTGCTTGTGAAATGTTTTCATCTGGTTCCAGTCAGTCAATTAATGTTTAATAGTTCTGTGAGACAGCTGAAATATTTCCTTGCAATGTCTTAGCAGCAATAAAGTTAAACGTGCTCTCTGTGCCCAGCCATCATAAGAGTGGCTGTTTAATGTCTGAACAGCTAAAGTGTTGAGGGATTTAAGGTTTCAAAACCGACCAAACCCAATATCACCTTTTCTTTTATAGAGGACAGAATTTGTGTTATGATTGAGATTTTGATGGCTGTCCCATTGAGTCTTTTTTAGCGGTCTGTGTTTTCTTATTCCCTTAAATAGTCACGCCCCACACATGAAGTCAGCTCTGTTTTATATCAGTGTAGTCTGTGCACCTTTTGACCTAGTTTTTTTTTTTTACTTTCAGTGTCATTTGGACAGTGGAGGGTGTTTTGCGAAGATTCTTGGTCATTTGCTTTGTATAAGTTTTAATCAATCAATCTTTTGTTGCCTTCTGCAGGTTAAAGAGTTCTGCTAGTGTGAGTCTCTGCAATGAAAGCAAGTTGATACACGCAAAGGTACTTGTCTGTAATTTTTCTAGTATAATCAACAGTGTTTTGCTGATTAGAGCCCAGCTACCTGGACAAAATTCTGATTCACCATGTGAAGTTTTACAGAATGTTTTGTTAAATGTACCCAAACCACCCACATTCAAGCTTGTTGACAATGATAAATGGTGCAATCTCGTATCTACTGCTGCTGTTAATGTTTAACTAGAATAATCTCAGACCTGAATCCAATCACCCCGCCAAACAACCAGCACACGGACTGTTTAAGGAGTCAATAGAGTAGCTATAAAGCACCTTTAGAAAACAAGTAATGTTGATGGAAGTGGTCGAAAGAAGATCAAAACCTCTAAAATGTTGTTAAAATGGAAGTTTAATTCTGTCACCATTGACTTATGTCACGACGGGTTCATTCTAAATGACCACGAGCCTCATCGGAGTTCCTTTCTCAGGGACATGTGATAAGCATTGAATATCCTTTGAGAAAATTCACACTGACTTTGACCAAATATGTTGCCTGGGTTTGGCTTCTGGGAAGAATTTCTCCGACATTAAGCCTGGTTGAGGGTTTCTTTCTAGTTAAACAAGGATGTCTAAGTTAGTTAAGTATATAGTTTGTTACTGTGCTCTGTCATTTTTTGAAAATGATGTGCATTCTCAAACTAATTTAGTTGTTTTCGGTTTTGTTGGAGGAAATATGTCGTTGATTACTTCCTTAAGCACTTTTGTTTTCAGCATTGCTATGTCATATTCAGTCTATCATGGCACAAACCCAGTCATTTATGCAGACAGCCTTTTTCCCTCTATGTGTAATTCACGGTTTTAAAAGCTGTAATTTTCCTCAGTGTGAAGGAGAAGACGTCACACATGGGGTCTGCTCATGTTTGCTTCCGTAAACCTCAACAAATGATCCATCCGTTCTCTGAACACGTGTGCCAATTAGAGCGGCTGCCAGCTAAGCTCAAAGCTCAGGAAACCTGCTGAGTTGAGGTTCACAGCCTATCTGGAAGGAAGTCGAGTGCGATAAACCTTTGCCTCTCAGACTCTGGAGATGAATGCTGTCGCCGATGTGTTCTCGCAATTAAAAAGACGAGCAGTGACTTGAAGTTAATGGATGCTTGGGTCGGAGTCTTTCAGGCATTCACATCATAAAAGAATGGTACCGACTCCATATCTTGGTTATTCATCTGACTTAAGGATTTTCTCCATGATTGGTGAATGTCAAATTAATCTCTATATTTGGACTAATTGATGTTAATTGAATTACCCTCGTAGTATATAACACAGAGTACCCCTGGAGGAGTTACAGTTGCCTCCATTAATAAGACAGTAATATGTTGTGATTGACTGCCTATAAATGTTATTCCAGCCTTTAAAAGGCACAGATTGAAACATGAATTCTTTGCATAGAGGAGACTATGTGGAAGCGTCATTGCTTTGGGAAGATGCCAATTTGCTGTGCCTGTTCTGAGACAGGTCCATTTTAGGGGTGGCATAGCTCAGTGGGTAGAGTGGTCGTCTGGCAATCAGAAGGTGGGAGGTTTGATCCCAAGTCCTGCACAAAGCATGCCAAGGTGTCCTTGAGCAAGACAATGAAACCCCTAACTGCTCCCCGAGCGCCACATGTTGGCAGCTCACTGCTCCTATAAAATAGGTTGGGTTAAAATGTAGAGAAGTCCAAATTTTTTCTTCGTGGGACTGATAAGGGAATCTTTTATTTTAACATGTCACGATTAGTCCCCATGTTACAAGGGTGGATATGGGCTTAGATGGAGCTTGGGGGATTGAGGCCTTTGTGATGCCTTGCAGTGGGTATGAACCTGCATCTCTGGCTGGTCGGTTATCGAAGTATGCATTCTACCACTGAGCTACAATGGCCCCCTTAATGCACATGTTCTACGGGGTTTAAATCTAAAGAATATCCTGGGAGATGTGAACGAGCCAACAGGTGTCTGAGACACCCACTGATGCTAATCTGTATGCTGCGAGAGATTGATGAATACTCTCGGTCATAGTTTAATTCGATGAGATGTAGGCCTAGTCTTCCTTTCCGGATCTTCTCTGAAGCGCTGTACTTTCTGAATACCAGTGACATGTAGGCCTGCAGCCACTTTGCATACAGATGTTAAAAAAGCCTTAAGGTAGAAGTTAAGTTCTAGGTTTAGTGTGACACATGAAATTTCACTTTCAAGGACTGGAGGAAGCCTGCTTTCCCAGTATGAGAAGAGTCTAATAACCTCACGTGGACCTCGAGATGGTCTCATAACCATTGATGACTATTATAGATGTCCTAGGTGATCTGGATTAATTTGGTTCCTTGACCCAGTGTCGGTCTTAGGCTGGATTCCATAATCAGTCCTAGTCGGTGTTCTAGTTACAAGAACGGTTGCTGTTGGTGTATTTAAAACTAGGTGACTTCTATTTCTGTTAGGGAACATCCTGACTCGCTCTGTGGCAGAGGTACATTGTCTATCTGTGGGGATGCTACTGCAGCTTGGCGGATGTTAAGAAGGCACTGCACAAGTGAAACAAAACTCTTTAGCATCTCCGCAGCCAGAGTGCATTCAGTCAGTGCGTCAGTGGCTTTCATTGGAGTGGCGAGCCCCAGCACTGCCGGTGGGCTGTGAATAGTCGCCGGTGTCTTTTTCCTCCCCTTTTATAGCGCCGAACGGAACAAGGATGTTTCCGCGACCCGCCACCCATCTGCTTCCTGCTTCCCCGCCGGGCCGGGTGAAAAGCCTCGGCTCAGGCAGAAAAAGGCGGACAGTGAGGGGACTGTGGTGAGATCCGGGTGGTTGTGGTTAGTTCCATCCTGTGCCACCCAATCGTTCCCATAACCGCTGATAACCATCTACCACTCTGCCCTCTTATCACGTCGTCCTACATTTGGGAATGTTTTTCTCTTTTCTCTTATGATTTACTTCTTTTGAAGTTTTGTCTTCATCAGATGGGGTAACAAAAACGGACTGACAAGACGGGGTGGACAGTGCGGTGTTACGCCTGGCAAGGGTCCTGCGCTGGATTCGTAGTGTTGCAGTTAAGCCTGAGCCAAAATTGGTATGGTTAATTGTCTGAGCCCCAGGGATGGATGCCTTTCCAAGGATGTTCGAGGGGTGGACATATATTTCATTCTTGCAAGACATTTTGCCCCATGTGGAGGCGGGTGAATGGGCTATTCAGGGCTTGACAAGCCGTCAAGTCAACTGAATCCATTTATATCGCTGGAGCGCTTTCTCACTCTGGGTTTGTCATTACAAAGACATTCAGAAGGAACAAACGTTGCAACCCGGTGTGCTATACAGGGATCCTGTGGAAAAGTACCCTACCCTGTTGGCCGGTAGATCGTAATGTTTGGTAAATAGCACTGAGATCCTGTAAGCCCATCAGAGATGTTGACTCTGATGCCCATTGTCTCTACTCCCTGTGTGACATTCCTAAAACTTCCTCGTCTGGCTGATGACAGTCTAAATAGTTTCAGGGCAACAACAGTCAAGCAGGTTTTTATATTCAGCCTTGCATTTGTTTTCCAGCTTGTTTTCCAACTTTCCAGCACTGAAAGTTACGATGGAACTTAAAATACCAACTGTGGAGCTGTTAAAAGGTATAGCAAAGGTCCACAAACACAAGCTTGCTTATCTTGAGAGCCTTGCAGCCACTCTTTGGGCTTTCCCAGTGTCCTTCACACTTGTAATATAGTGCATTGTCAGGAAAAGGAAGTCCGTTCCCTGCCTGGAATTTCTCAGCGGAAATCTCTTTGCAAAGAAATGCTCATGTGACAAGGTGTTCCTTATGTTGCTATTAGGTGCATGGTATTTGACTTATATTATTTCTGAGATTTAAGCTGAGATATTAGCCACAAATGACAGGGAACCTGTCAGAAATACACTGTACTTGAGAGCTGGCCTCTAGTATAACTGCATAGCCTATTGTTGGGAAGAAGGGAAGTTGTTTTTGCATAACGTAGGGCCTCCGTCACTTAAAATGTGTCCACACCAAGTGCACAATGGTTTACAAAATACATGTGTCTCAGGTTTGGGGTCAAGTTTTACCACGTTTTCAGTAAAAGTGAAAAATGCACTCCCAGACCTGTTTCCTCTCTGTAGTCAATGTAAACACTGAGAGGTCTGTTTTGCCAGTCATGATTAGTTCCCACGTTGTGAGAGTGGACATAGAATTAGATGGAGCTGCGGGGATTAAGGCTGGATGCCCTTCCTGACGCCCTGTGGTGGGTTCAAACCCGCAGCCTCTGGCTCCCCCCATAGTCAATATAAACAAATCTTAAATAGACTCTTTTTGCAGTAAAAGTCTTGTTCATTTAAAGTATTTGGGAAAAAGGGTTGCTTGGAAGAATTTGATGCCTGTTAGTACTCCAAATAAACTTACATAGCCATCATTTAGTGGCACTGGGCCTGGACTGGGCCTAGGCCTGGACCACACTCATGATACAGTGACACAGAATGACCTACTGGAGCTTAATTATGCAACCAGGTGGCCCACTTGCAAATTGCAGTGGAAATCCCAAACACAGTTTGCACTGAACATTGCCGGAGCCAACACATTAATTGACTGTTTGCAAAATTTCCCAAAGTCCCTCTTCCATAGTTACTGTTGCTATGTCCAACAGACTGTCTCCAAGCACTATTATAATATCAGTGTCACATCAACATGACAGATGGAATAAGCTGATTGTTGTTGACTTACAATTGCTCTGATCTAACTGTGCTTGATGATGGTTTCTATATTCTATAATTTGTATACATTCGGGTCTTTCAACATCATATGCCCTCCCCCAGGTGACCCAGCCGGGGCTTATCAGAGCCCAGCTTACATCCAGATGGTCAGCTACTTATGGCCCCATGGTGCTCCTCTTTTGAGCCACAGCCATGTTGAGGCCCTTTCTGCCACATCGATGATACTGCGGATGGCTTTCCTCTTCCTCTCTCCCTCAATGTTCAAATCATAGACCGCTCCGGTTAAAGAATAAAAGCCAAGGTGGTTTAATTTGTACAAGTCCAATATTCATCCAGTTATCCATCCATTTTCATCCATGTATCCGAGGTTGGCTCATGGGAGAACTAGAGCCTATCTCAGTGCTCTTTAGGGAAAAGGGGGGGGGCATGGACAGGTCACCAGTCCATCACAGAGCAGAGCAGTTAGGGGGAACAGTGTCTTGCTCAAAGACACTTTGATACACTTCTTTGATCGAACCTGCCATCACCTGAGCCATGCTGCCCCAGCCCATTATATCAGATTACTAATTTGCCTCAGTGGGCTTTATAGCAAAGTAACAGCCTGTCCTTGGTCTGCAACATCATGTCCTTAGACTGTTTATTAGATAAATTATAACTCTAATAAGAAACCTTTTATCAGGGAGTCAAAATCACAGGCCTCATATTTACCAAGTATGTAGGGGGGATTAAGGTCAGATGCCCTTTTTCTGATGACCTCAAACCCGCTACGCCCAACTTTGAGGTGTGTGCTCTACTTTTGAGCCACTGCAGTGCTGGATATAATCATTCTCATAGCTTAATCTTTAGAAGGGATCGGTAAAGGATGAGCGGTGTCAG
Source organism: Regalecus glesne (assembly GCA_900302585.1). Taxonomy (NCBI): domain Eukaryota; kingdom Metazoa; phylum Chordata; class Actinopteri; order Lampriformes; family Regalecidae; genus Regalecus; species Regalecus glesne. The sequence continues at coordinate 26,108 of OMLC01042152.1, forward strand.
ATGCAAATTCCAGGCAAGTCTTTGAAACTTTGATTCATTGCTTTTCCCTAGCATACAACGTTGTGGCGGTATTCCTTCAATTCATGTCATGCCGTGAAAGAATACCAGATGAAGGGAAGTCCACTCTAGAACAGCTGAAGCTCGACTATGTACTTTCCCTTTTGCTTGAACTCTTGACATCCCAGTAAAGCCCCATCTGAGCGGGTAGTGAAGTTATCAATAAGCTATTTTGATGGATGCAGTTCAGACGACACCTGCAAGCCACAATTCAAAGCGTGACTGCCTTGAATTATGGCAGATTTTTCAAAGGTCTTTAAACAAAAAAAAGGGAATCCTTCAGTCAGACGTTTCAGTGTCAGAGGCGAATGAGATCACAACGAATAAGAACATGTGCACATATGGTTTGCTTCTAAAGTCTAAAAAAGATCCAACCAACTGCCTTAGGTGATTATTACTTTCAGCAATAGGTTACGTATCGTGAAAAGATGTACAGGGAGTCAGCCAGACTTTGTTGATGGTTAGCTCAAAGCAGAGGCAGGTTGTTTCATGGGAGAGAGATGGATTTTTAGTCATTCGTCCGTAAATAGGTTGAAAAGTGTTTTTAATGGAAATTGATGCGTGGCATGAACACGGGCTGATGTGAGATGTGCGATTTCTTTCAAGGGATAATTAAATTTTAAGGGAAAGATTATATTTTGAGAAGGTCCAAGCAGTTCTTTATTCCGCCGCGTTGGGCTTCCTGCCCAGCTGTCCTCTCGGGAACTAGGACGCCATCCCAACGTGTGAGCTATGGCCGCATGTGAATGGTCCTGAACCGCGAGATCCGTTCATGCACACACACACACTCTCACACAGACCACAGTCACACGGAAAGTCCCACTCACTCTCACTGCTGTAGCAGGCTAGGACGTAGAGCCAGACTCCGCTTGTTCAGCTACAGCACAGGATTGTTATTTCACATTGCCTCGTGGTTGCTGGAAAATCGCTCCTCGCTCCTGTTTAAGTTTCCTTTAATCACATGGGTAGGTCATCTGAGCCTCATATATCATCAAGCCTAGCTACGGTCACCAAGCTTGGATTGTGGGGCTCCCGAGGACTTTCCCTGTGTGAAATTGCCAGGTAAGAAGTGACAGCTTGGTGTGTTGAGCGATGATTTTCTTCAGTGGTAGCTGCTCCCTAACTAACCAGAGCTGCATCCCCTGTTTGTGACAGGACAGCCAAGGGATCAATTATACGAAACCTGAGCTGTGTAATAGGAATCAGGCTACCTCTCACCAACCAGAAAGAGCACATCGGAGCAAACGGTGGTCAAAGTTAGTTTCTGTTATTGCTGAGGTCATTCTTCTTGGTCTAGTTTGCTTTAAAGATGCAGGCTGTATGATTTGAATATAGATGGATTACAGGTAATACAACTCGCTCTGTTGGTTGTATTTGAGGTTTTCAGCTCTTGTGCAGTCGTAATTGCTGAGAACAACCTACTGCATTTGAATCCATAAGGTATTGACGAGGCATTGTTATTCTTTGCTGTTGCTATTGTTTTGGGTCTAGTACTGAATTGGCATACATTAACAATATTAGTCGCTTTGATGTGTAAGCTTTCTTTATAAGATTTTTATTGTTTTCCAATTTCTATCCTTATTTGATAGGATAGTGGAGAGAGAGAGAGGAAAGGTAGAGGGGGGAGAGAGAAAGAGGATGATATGCAGAAAAGGGCCTAAGTCTTATTCAAACCTGGCCCCCTGCAGTAAGGACTCAGCCTTATGAGGTATGCCCTCTGCCAGGTGAGCCACCGGAGCATCCCAGTGTGTAAACCTTCTGATCAGTTAGCTCAATTTAGCTGACCTCTCAAACTAACTTGCTGTGCTGTGAAGTAAGAAACTTTACATTGAAATAAGTTGTACGTTGTTTGTCTTATCATGGAACAGCTCCTGGGTATGTTGGATGCATATTAGACTTTAGAAGATATTTTTATTTACCTCAGAGAATCCCACACTGATTATCAGCATGGGATACTGATTATACTTATGTGTGAAGATTATGTGTGGAGAATCAGTGTGAATCGATGGACTCGCCTTTGGTCAAGACTGGGCTGTTATTTACAGCCAGACATCTGCATAGCTCTGGAGCAGGTCTTTTGTTTGAGGGGATCAGCGATCGATTCCAAGACTGGAATAGTCAGCCAGAGCCAAGTTTACAATATGTTGAGGCAAAATGAAAAATAATTTTGAGAAGTTCCATAAACATTTACTCAAAAGTTTTATTTATACTTTTTCCCTATCCGCTAATTTGATCTTCAGCTCAGGCAGCTGAGTTTACCTGCCCTCTTCCATCATTGTTTTGATTGGTGACACATTGGGTCATATGAGTTCCCTAGGGACAGCTGTCCCAATCTAAGTTATGTGTCAGGAGCAAACAGGATATTATGTTATATCATCAACATTGTGATACACTCTTTGCCGAATTTTCCATCTTTTGTTTGGCTGAAACATTAGGCAACTTGTGAGAATGCATATCTGAGCTGATAAAGAGCCCAAACTATGAATCACCCGTGCTCTTGCAGTATACGGTTATAAGCTGTGGCCATCGCACGTTTGTTTGGGCCAAACATAGGTAAGACTTTGTTCGCTGTTTCCAGCCTCATTCCAACACAAAGCATTTGCATATGGCCAGAAATAATACCCTCCAGATGAATGAACACCTCTGTAATAACACCTGTTTATTAGAACATCACTTTATGGGGCGGCATAGCTCAGTGGGTAGAGCGGTCGCCTGGCAATCGGAACATTGCAGGATCGATCCCCGGTCCTGCATACAGCATGTCGAGGTGTCCTTGAGCAAGACACTGAACCCCTAACTGCTCCCTGAGCGCCATATGTTGGCAGCTCACTGCTCCTATACAATAGGTTGGGTCAAAAGTGCAGAGAAATCCAAATTTCCCCTTGCGGGACTGATAAGGGAATCATTATTATTATTATTATTAATGTTGGTGTCACGCCAGTGTTTCCGAGTCTGAGGCCATGCCAATGCGTCACTACACACTTAGTGGTCTATGGAAAGGCTTCCAGGAGAGATGTCTTGATGCGTGCTCAATAATCCAAGGAAGGGGATCATAAAAAAGATCAATCGGTTCAACTGGATAAGAAGTTTATTCAGAAACATTTCGTCACTCAAGCAGATGATGTCATCTGAATAAACTTCAGATCCAGTTGAACCAATTCACTTCTTTGTGGTTCCAGGAGAGTTTGTTTTAAAAATGAATGTAACAATTTAAAGATGAATAAAATATTGCTTATTGTGAAGGCATATTAGTTGCTATTGAGCACAGGAGTAAGGTGTTCTGACAGGGCTATGAAGGGTCTGGGTGAGAATTCATCAGGCCCTTATTACCTTGATGTGCTGGAAAAAAAAGGTCTTTGACTATTCAGATGTGTGACAATACCAGGGAGAGGGATATAGGAGGGGCAGAGGCTAATCTCTGAGGTCTCTGAACTATTGAGAGGGCCACGGGGTTTACATGACAATAGAAGGAACTGAGGTTCCTGGCAAGTGTGAGGGAGGGGTGTCCTGGGAAAGGTCTTTTCCTGCTGTTCCTTATTATGTGGAGCAGCCTCATTGTTTCTAAACTCACGCTTCAGTCTAGTCTTGTACAGAGATTTGGAAAAACTATCAGACTTGCTGGATTGGGATCTGGCGAGACCATATTCATCTCCATTCCCCCTTTCCATGAGCTTGTCCCCCACTGTTCCAAAGGGTCCTATGCATCTTATCACAACACTGTGCAGCTATGGTGTTTTTTGGAAGGTTTTATCACAGTGAGAGATATAGGAGCAGAGCACATATTTGAATACCTCCCAGTTTGCAGTGCTGACTCTGTATATCAGCTCTCCCATTGCCTCCGTGGTTAATTCATAAACTTTAGTAAACTTGAGAGATTAGTCTGACCAAGCTGTGACTAAGGCCGCCCAGGTTTTAAAGACAGCGAAGATGTTGGTTTTTCTGGTGGCATCTAAACACTGCTTTGCATCCGCTTCATATTCCTCATACATCACATGGGGTGGCACAGCTTGGGAGGTAGGGTGGTAGTCAAGTCATCAGAGATTGGTGGTTTGATCCCTAGCCCCTACAGAAAGCATTGCAAGGTGTCCTTGAGAAAGGCACTGAACCCCTAACTGGTCCATGGGTACCACACTGTAGGTGAGCTCAGTGCTGCCATACAATTGGCTGGGTTTGATGTAGAGAACAAATTCCAAAAAAAATCCCCTGGCCTTGGTCATGTGGCAATAGAACACTTTCCCATATCTT
>OMLC01042153.1:0-23344 GCA_900302585.1 Regalecus glesne
GGGGGGTGTGCCTCTTATTGGGTTCTTAGCATGTTTTTGGCATGACAATGTAAATCTGCAGAGCAAATAAAATCACAATGAATCTTTTTGTCAATTCTTACGCATATTGGTGTTGTTATTCCTGTTTTTCTGCATCTATCTTCTCCTATTTCTTCATATCCAGTCTCTGTAGTGGAAGGGAAATGAAACTGTTTGAGACGTTTTGAGCGTAAGTTGAATCAGACTCATTGTGGCAAGAAAACATCAAAATGTATCAACCCCCAAATTCAGATTGGAATAAAATTGCAGAAGGAAAGGAAAGTAAACCACTGTATCCTGTCATTGTATTATTACAAAGAAATGTGCCCTCTTTATTTGACCCATCCGATTCTATGATCCACTCAAATGATGTCAACACACAGTCACACCAACTATTGTGTTTTTATGATTAAGATCACAGCCATCTACTGATCATGATATTGTGTGTCCATCTGTCAGACTTTAGCTGTATGCATTTTCATTGATATGGAAAACTGTCCAGATCAGCTCAGGAGCTAGGGCCGTTTGATCCCCGGCCCCTGCAGAAAGTGTGTTGAAGTTCCCTTGAGCAAGACCCTCAACCCCTAACTGCTCAAGCCCTGAGATGGAATGTTGACCTGTCCAGGGTCTTTCCCTGCCTTTCCCTCAATGAATGCTGGGATAGGCTCTAGCATGACTCCATGACCTGACCTCAGATAAGTGCTTGATGGGTGGATGAATGGGAAACGGCGAGAGGCCTGCATGAAAACATTTTTATTCAGCAGCCACACTATCTTAATGGAGAAGTTATGGGTCTTGGCAGTTGAAATCTTATTAAAGCTTATCATCCGTGAGGAGCATTTCACGTCTGAAAGGTGCTATGCAAACCGAGTTAAAGTATTTGATCTCTTAAGATGCTCCTAAGATGACGCTTGTGAATTTGAAAACGTGGAAATTCATCCTCTGTTTACCTTTATTATTCAGACATTATTTGCTAGAAAAAGGGAACTTCCTTTTCTGTATCTTTCACTCTGGCTATTACGGTCATTGAATTGATAGCAGACAAGTCTGTCCATAACGACAGACTCTATTATGTTATCAGGAGCTGAGCTCATGTAAAACTTTAAACTGACTATTGCTTTTCTTACTTGAGTCGTTAATTTCTACTCTTACCTTTACCTGCTTTATATCTTATTCTGTTATAGCTATTGTCTTGTATGTACGTGCGTACGTACACACATTTTATTATATGTCTTTATTTCCTCTTTATCACATGTTTCAGTGACAGAGTCTACCAGCCAAAGATTTTCACATAACTGTACTTATACAACCAGAGTGACGATAAAATATTTAAATACAACTTCCGAGGCTGACATTCCGGCTCAGAACCATGGACAGCGCAGACTCGGTTTAAGGCTCAAGAGCTACGTAAATAAGGATGGTCCAAAATGATGCAACGGACGCAGTACGAAAGAATTCCAAAGATTATCAAATAGTTAATTAATTAATTAATCTACCAAGACAATCTTACCGATTTCCATGAGGACGTCCACTGTAGACCCACTGTCTTACATGTAAAGCATCATACTGAGAAGAAGATTCATTCAGACTCCTACTTCTCAGCGTCAGCGGAGTAAACGTACGGTTAGTTTACTAAATCTCTTATTAATTCAAGCTGTCTGAAGGGGATGACAAAACATGTCGATGTGATTACGAAGGAGAGACAAATCCAAATTAAAAAAAGTTACAGGAGGAATAAATAGTATAAAACACAACCATGCAACGTTGAAATACAACACATACCAACGAAGAAGAGCATGAGCAAAATAAAATGTAAAAAAAGGGTCCAGTCCGCTGCAGTCGCAGTGGCGGCAGCAAAACCCGTTAAATCCACAGGGTGGCAATATAAATAATTTTGATGGTGGTGCCTCACAGCTGTGTATGAGAGAACAAGAAGAGGGGAAGTCAATGGTCGTAAACATGGCTGACACAGAAGTGACAGGTGAGTGTGGAAAAGAAGGCTAGCTTAACGTTTTTGTGTTTCCTAATTATTTTTATTTTCCTTCAGGAAAAAATAAAGGATATGAAAACCATAGCTCACATTGGAATCTTGGGTGCTTATCGGCTTGCCTGCCAAGTGTAATTCAGATGCTAGTCAACACAGCTAATGCTAGCATCGCAAGTTAAGTTGCGATGGATGAGCGGCTGTGGTATGGACTGCTGTTGAATGGTATTGCATCATCCATTCATGTGCCTTAAAAATCAACATTGGCAGTTACTTTGGGCAAACCCAACGAATGTGTTACTGGTGAGCTGGTTCTCTAACCAGTAGAGTTGGCAAGATGCTAAGCAAGTAGATATATTATTGCACTTACCATTAGCTATCACGACCAAAGAACGTGTCTGACCTACAACTACCAGTTGTTAAAAATGAGTGTAACCTGTATTATTCCAATACAGCTAGATTCAAAGAGCCTTTTTTGACAACGTCTAGCTTGGCTGTGAAATGCAAAAGATTGCACGATGACATTCTAATTATTTGAGTTAACAGATGATTTTCAAGGCTGATCTTAAGCTGAAAAATCCATCATTCGTTTGCTTTGCAGATGGACTTGAGAGGAAGGATGAAATTGCTCGTGTTAAGGTCAGTGTGCCTTGGGTACTGGGTTTTGAACTAGATTAAACTCACATAAACCTAGACCTGTCATTATTTGTAATATTTATTTATGACATACAGAGCCCATGTAACCTTAACCTTTACCATTGACCTGTCCAGAATGAAGGAAAAGACTTGACCAAAGAGGAGAAGCAACGACTTAGAAAAGAGAAGAAACATCAGAAGAAAAATAAAGAGAAAACGGATGACAAGGCTACTTCAGATGGACGGAAAGAAAAGACACCTCTCACTTCATCCCCAGCCCTGCAACAAGCTACGCAACCCCCAACACAAAAAGGTGCCTCTTGTTTGTGAATTTCTCACGTCTGTACATCTGGTTTCAGGTCAAATCCTGACACAAGAGAATACTAAACTATCAATTTTTTTTCACCTACTGAGACCCAGGCTGTTTTTACGAGTTTATTTTGCTTAATAACCCAACCTAAGATTTTATTGTCAAGATTAATATCTTGTTACTTGTTGCTGCAAAATAAGAACAATGTTGTATATCAACTTTAGCCTCACTTATTAAACCAGTCACATCTTGATATGCAATATACTCTCCAGTTTGGCCAGCATGCTTTGTCTGAAGGTTTAATTGGGGGTTACTGCAGTCAATGAAAATTTCTCCCTATTATTTGCCTTTGACCATTTCTTCTCTTAACCGTGGCCAATGATGTTGTCTATTGTTGCTTTTTTAACCCCAGCTCCTTCAGTGGCACCTACTGCTACATCGGTTCTCGTGCCTGCCCCAGAAGCCCCAGCCCTGGTAGAAAAGCCCACTAAGAGTAAAGCAGAGTTGAAAGCAGAACGGAGACTTCGACAAGAAGCTGAGAGGGCCTCCAAACAGGGCAAGAAGGGAGAGGGGGGTCAACAGGGCACCGTCAATAAACCTAAGGGACCATCTAATGAGCTGCAGCCAGGTACCACAATAGAGAAGTGGTCAGGCCACCCCTAGGGACTATACTTTAGAAAAACAATTGATATCAATGTCTTGATGCATGCTCAATAATCCAGGTAGGGAAATCACAAAAAGAGGTGAATCTGTTCAGCTGGATCAGATGTTTATTGAGAAACGTTTCGTCACTCACCAGGTGACTTCTTCAGTCTGACTGAAGAGTGACGAAACGTTTCTCAATAAACTTCTGATCCAGCTGAACAGATTCACCTCTTTTTGTAATTGATATCAATGTTCACCTTGTTCTGTGCAGCTCAGTATATGCTGAGAATGTTTGTTAGATGATAAAAGGTTCTAGTATTTATACACACCATCAATCATCTTGCATATTAGCACATAAGGGGCTATTTTGAAAGAGATAAAAATTACATATACTACTAAGTTTGTTTTTAATCAACACTTTATTTACAGTTGTAAAGAGGCTTCCAGAGCATATCCAGGTGGACAACCCGGAGGTTTTAAAAAAACTTGCCAAGAAGCTGGAAAGGCAACAGGTTAGCTGCTTTATATTGTCAGTTCAGAGTCATTTACTTTAATAAAAAAGCTTTGACCATTTGCGTGCTGCCTGCATTGACATGGAGGTTTAGTAATGTTTTGTTAATTTCAGTCTAAAAATTGTTTTCCCTCCAGTGCTAACTAACCTCCTATGGTTCCTCACTGCATGTGTTTGTACCTAACGTGTTTTTCAGACACCAATGCACAGCACTGCTAAAAAGGTATTGGTTGTTAACGTCCAGCCTCTCCCGAATGGTTTGGTGTTGAGTTCAATCAAAGTTCTGTTTTGTCTGCCGTTTGCTGTTATGATTACATTCTGACGTTTTCACATTAAAGTACGCAAGAAGTAAACACATCTTGGTTGAGGAAACCACTATTGGTGTGCTTGTGTTTATATGTCAGGTTGTGAGTTATTCTAGATCTATATGACTTCCTGTCTCCCTTTTATGCTTATGCGCTTTCTGTGTGTACCTATAACAACAGGCTGGTTGCAGTGGAGCATTTTTGTGTTCTTATTTGTTATGGTCCACACAGGTGACCTGTTGGAGTTTTTGTGTTTGGAGAGCCAGAGGGCAGTTATAATGATTTGCAATTTGATTCAACAGTATTTAGTATATATCCATATGTCAAAGATTTTTCACATTAGTCATTATTCTTATAATTCAATGAATCTACTGAATTTCTTGGAACATTATCTGAAACTGGAACATAATGTGTTCAATTTCAGATCCCTCTGCGATCAGACTATGGCTACAAAGTCAGCCTGTTCTCTCACCTCCATCAGTACAGTCGAAAAGCCCCTCTCACACAGCTACTCAGGTAATCTTGCGAAGACTGCTGTAGGGTATGTCAGTGTTTTTACAACATAAAAACAACAGTCCATATAAAAATAAACAATGCAAATGTTTATCCAAGCTGTTTGTTCACATAGCTCAGCGTTATCTTTCTTGATAGGAAATGAAGTGTTTGCGAATCGTAATCCTTGTTCATCCATGCCCACATTCTTCAGTGTAATCTAATTTATTTGTTTATGGGATTTCTTTTTGGCCTGCGGTAGCATTCCCTCCGCAGTGATACACCCAGCTATTGTGCGGCTGGGTCTACAGTATTCCCAGGGCATTGTGGCAGGATCTAACGCTCGTTCTGTTGCACTTCTGCATGCCTTCAAAGAGGTACATTTCCTCAGACATTCTCTAAAAAACTGTCCTTTCTCATTTTATTTTGCTTTTTCACAAATGTTACATGAAAAAAAATACAGGTTGATGTATTCAGAATGGTTGCATTATCCCTTACATTTATTCTTTTTTAATGTGTGGCTATCTTGTTTCTTTTTTGTCTTGGCAATGTTGAACAAATTGAAGATACTTGTCATGGTCACAGACATATTTAATATTCAAGTATCAACATTTATAACCCTCACTCACTGAAATGTTATCAGATTGATAGCTTTACACTAATACTTATTGTTACACCTGTTTGTGTTACCTACCTGTTCTCTTTCACAAGCCAGGGAATATGGGGGATTTTAGTTTAACAGTTAGAGTAATACCATTTCTCTGGAGATCAATGGGAGTATTTAAAACAACGAGGGTGATTTAACTTCAATTGCATATCAATTTCCAGTGTAGAGGTAAATGGATTCATAACCGTTTTTCTACCTTCCCAGGTCATTAGGGACTACACTACTCCTCCCAATGAGGAGCTGTCTAGAGACCTGGTCAATAAGCTGAAACCCTACATCAGGTATGAAATTGATTTGACATTAAATTCACGAAATATCGATGTCTATATGCTGTGGTGACTTTTGACAAGAACTGATCAGGAAAGTTAATGTGCCAGGCGTTAATGAGTATCGCTTACACCTATCCACTGATCTTCTACCTAGTTAAAACTGTATAAAAAGATTTGAATTATACTTACATTGAACTTTATTGTCTTGGTCCAGTTTTCTGAGCCAGTGTCGCCCTCTATCAGCCAGCATGGGTAACGCAATCAAATATATCAAAAAGGAGATCTCCAATATACCAAGTCAATGGAAGGAAGAGGAGGTTATTTTCTCATCTGTTTTTCCCTTTCCATATCACATATACATCATGGAACTTACCACAATACTATCCTTAATGCTCTAGACTGGACTTTGTTTTACAAAATGAATTCTCTCACATTCTTTATAGGCCAAGAGCAAGTTGCAGACATGCATAGACAGCTACATTGAAGTGAAGATCACTCTTGCTGCTATAGCTATCTCCAAGTGTGCCATAGAGAAGATCAGTAATGGAGATGTCATCCTAGTCTATGGCTGGTAAGACGTTCAAAACTACAGTTGGGTGATATAGCTGAAAAATGTATCATGGTAAAATATTTCATTCCAGTCTATCGATACTTATGAGTAATTTTAATTACTGTTTTTAATAAAAATCAAGAGATAAAAGCTTGAATTTTCCATTATATTTAGAATTTAACCACTGTACTTTGAGTTTAATCACCACGGTGATCAGTCAGCCTTAAAGAAACAAAAGCAAAAAACTGCCATACTGGTGATCCTTGTGCACCACTGAAAGTGCCTGTAATGGACATGGGAGCATCAGAACTGGAACATGATCAATGGAAGAAGGAGCTCTGGTCTAGTGATTTTTTTTCTTTTATGTCATCTGGAAATCTGGGTGGATTTGGTATTGTTTCCCTAGGAAAGAGATAGCAAGATGGATGAGGAAGTATGATGCTTAGGGCAATATTTTACCAGGATACCTTGGGTCCTGGCATTCATATGAATGTGCTTTGACACCTACCTAAATGTTATTGCAGACCAGATACCAGATTCCCTGATGTTAGTGGTCTCTTTCAGCAGTATAATGCGCTTGGCCACACTGCAAAAATAGTTCTGGAATGATTTGAGAAAAATGACAAAGAGTTCTCCAAATTCTCCACATGCCAGTCTGATCACACATCGATGGGATGTGCTGAATAAACAAGTCTAGTCTGTGGGGGACTCGTCTTCACAATTTACAGGACTTTTAAGAATCTGCTGCTGTTGTCATGTTGCGAGACACCAGAGGGCACCTTCCGAGGACTCATGAAGCCCATGCCTCAATAGGTCAGACATGTTTTGGTGGCACAAGGGAGACCTACACAATATAAGCCAGGTGGTTTTAATGTTTTGGCTGATTGGTTTATATTACTTACCAACCCCAATCCTAAAGTTGTGGAAAAGGGAGAAATAACCATTATGTTAACTCCACCAGACCCGGTTCATTCTATCTTACCAGCCCCAACCTATTCATAACATTCTCTTAGCTGTCATCTTTCTCCCTCTTTCTTGTGATCTTGTCTCATTCTCCTTCACCATCTTTTATTCTTTCTAATGCCACATTTTATAATTTCTTTGGTCTACGTTTGCCCTCTTCACTTGGCTCAGCTCCTCCTTGGTCAACCACATCCTGTGTGAGGCCTTTGAGAAGAACAGGCAGTTTCGTGTGATCGTGGTGGATAGCAGGCCTCGTCTTGAGGGCAGGGAAGCCGTGAGGCGCCTGGTCCAGAAAGGCATCAGGTGCACCTATGTCCTCATCTCCTCTATTTCCTATATCCTACCAGAGGTAATCACACCGTCTTGAGTTTTTTACCTTGTGGAGCTCAGTAGATAATACAGGATTATTATTTTTTTTGTATTGGCTTACGGTCACATTTGTGAAATTAACATTGGTGAATATTCACCTCCTGTTCACTTCCATTCTATGCAAGCAAAAGAACGAATAAAACATTTCCTTCTGGTGGATGGCAAAATAATTAATGTCTTTACCTCATGTGGAGTTCAACTTAAGTGAACTTTGACTGGTGAATCCACAGCCTCAATCAATAGCAAAGAAATGTGTGTGATTGACCCTCCTTGACTGTAATTGGCTGTAACTTTTAGGGATGCTTTTTCCCGGCATCCAGCCATATGTGACCGTAGCCTTAATGTTCAATTCTTTTGCCATCTTTTGTGCCACAGGTGTCTACAAAGTTGGTGGTTTTATTAACATTTTGAAGCATTTGCATTATAGTGTGACTTTATATTATAGCCTTCTACTCTAGTTTCATCAGTCACCCCATCTCATAGGTGTCGAAAGTGTTCCTCGGTGCTCATGCCCTGCTGGCCAACGGTTACGTGATGTCTCGTGTTGGAACATCACAAGTAGCGCTGCTGGCCAAAGCCTTTAATGTGCCTGTGCTGGTGTGCTGCGAGACCTACAAATTCTGTGAGAGGGTGCAGACAGATTCCTTCGTCTCAAATGAACTCGGTATGGAAATAAAACACTGACTCACTGGAATCCTTAATGTCATTTGAGCAAAGCCATAGACATCTGTTTATTTAGTTAACCTGAATCAACTTGGGTTTTAAATTAGATGGAGCTAAAACTTTGGGAAACATGAACTTTATACATATGCAAGTTAATCAATGAATCGACAGTGGCTCAGTGCCACCGATATGAAGCTTCAACAAATTCTGAATATATGCTTCGTTAAACTAGATCAGGAAAGTGTCTAAATGACTTGTTGTGTCTGGCAGATGACCCCGATGACCTTATTGTGACTCGGAAGGGCAAGACCCATCTGAAGTGCTGGCAGGAGCAGCCCTTGCTTGGCCTGCTTAACTTGGTTTATGATGTGACGCCGCCGGATTTTGTGGACTTGGTCATCACAGAACTTGGAATGATTCCATGTACTTCAGTCCCTGTTGTACTGCGGGTGAAGAATGTGGACCAATGAATCCTCTCCAGTAAAAACCTGGTCTGAGTCAAGAGGGTGTCTCTGTGTTCTGATTGAGGGGTCTGTATACGAATGCATGCAGGCAACACAAAATATTGTGTTTTTGACATGCAATAAATATATATCTGATGTGGCATATCCTTTTTTAAATGGAGTTGGCGTGTTTTGTAGTTGTCATTGGGTACTTATAATATTGTTCCCTGTCTTGGCAGAGTTAGGTAGTGTTAAATTTGTGAAGATAACTAGGATACTCTTGTGTATTGCACACACGCAAGGCATCATTCAATCGCAGTAACTTGGTAAGGTCCCGGTGTCTTTGACAAATGTCTGCTCATTTTAAAGGAGCTTATTTCCATAGAACTCAGCATCACACCAAGTGATTTAACTGCTAAAAACAGATATGGCTTTTAAGAGCTGTCCAGTTAATGTAGCTGGTGAAATTTTGACATTAGCATTTTGCCAAATTGAAGTAGGAAGGCCATAGCTCAGGAGGTAAGGTGGTCTAGTAATAGAAACATTATTTGGTTTGAGCCTTGGTTCCATCAGAAAGCGTGTTGAAGTGTCCTTGAGCAAGATTCTGAACCCCTAACTACTTGGGACAACCGATGAAAATTAGCCTTGTGGCTAAATCTGGAGCAATTATATTCTAAATGTTCATTCTATAAAAGGAGATTATTAATCACAAGTTCATCCTAAATCATTAAAATATCAGTACATTATAAGATATTGACTTGCAACCATATTGTTACTAGAAAGCACGGTTGAAATAATGTATGTCACCATTTCTTTTTATTAAATTCAACATTCTTTCATTTTTATGAGGAAAATGATGAAGAAAAATCCACAGTAAATGTTCCCAACTAATGATGGACAATTCCCAATATTTTGGAGACAAAAGTTTCATTTAAAAAATCTTATTAATCTTATCTTAGTAAGTATTATGGGAGAAACGTGTGGGGGAAAAAAGACTCCCTGCACCAAGTTTTCTTGGTAGCTCAAAGAAAGCTGTTTGAATAGTCCAGTTTGAAACTTGTGCCCACCGCTTGATAGCAAGCATTATTCACATAGTCACATTAAAATAAATAAAAATTATAACCAGTAAACAAAGACTGTGGGGCAAAATGAACATACCACTATCCCGTAATGGAGAAATACTGATAGTACCAAGTCATGTGGCCACAACTGACCAATACAATACCGTGATTCTACAACTCTTAAAAAACGTTAAGTCTTGACACTTACTTTGAGGAAATTGAAAACTTAAATAATTAAATTATAGAAAGAAAAGCTCTCAGTGTTACCCTCTCTAGCTCACAGTGATTCATATTCGTATCTTAATCTTGCATTTCGTACGTGTTTGCGCACAGGCAGACAATTCTTGCTCAAATCTGGCAAACTCCACAGAATCAAAAACAAATACATTCTTTAAATATAAAATTCCAGTGTTCATTTTTAGGCATTTGTATGCTTAGCGTTTTGCACTGTTAACATAAAAGGGAAAGCCCAATAAAAACAACCTATCGATTGCAATCTCTTGCTTTCATTACCTAATGTCAACCAAGTACGATTAACACATAATAGTACATTTATATTGATATGATCTAGTAATACCCAAAATGGAAAACTGTTTAAAACTGATGTAAAAGCAATGTTTGTTCAAATACCAACTCCTTATAAAACCAACTGCATTGTGATACTATTGCCCAATGTTTCACCACTGTCAGTTTAAAAGATTTTTCACCAATAAAAATATAGCTGCCTTGCAAAGGTAAAATAAGCTTAAGATATTTACCATAAGCAGGCCAGGGGCTAACCCAGGCCTAGTGTCAGGATTTTCCCTTAAAGTCTGTCGGTTTCAATTAATTACATCCCTGCAGGGTCCAAGGATCAAGCCTAAAGCCAGGGGAGGGAGTGCAACCTTAGACCGTTTTGGCTTTTCTTCTCTGTGTGACCCACAGCAGGGTGGAAATCAGGACCGTGGACGCCCCAAGAGGCCCAAACACCTGGATAGCTGGAAACTCACCCTGCAGTTGACAGAACCGAATGTATTATTTGGATGTAATTTAATGACAGTAACAGCAATGAAATGAGATAGTCTTTGAAACAATAACCCACTTGATTTTTTTACAACTGCTTTCAGGCAGAGCCAGAGCTGATGGGACTGACCTCTCGCAGACATTTGTAGCCATGGTAGTTTTCAGCACAGCTGCACTCAAAGAAACCAGGGCCAAAGGGAGCACAGAGCGAGTTCTCAGGACAGTTCATAGCTGTGGATCATCAACCGTGACGAGATGGGAGTTATTTTGTCAGCGGATGCAACAATAAAGTATGTATGCTGCATACAGTATTCTGACGTTTATTTCATTTATCCATTATTTTGCCAGAAAGATCCCATTGAGATATGATAGATTTCCACAGAGGGAGTCCTCATGACTCAAAAAAAGTATGTTTCATTACAACAGACAGAAAAGTCTGAATTGATTTGAAAAATATATTAACTATGAGGACACATTAAACAGTAAATTTCATGAAGCTATATTAAATGAAGCATTTTCAGGTCTCCTTCAAAGTAGTGAATAATAGACTGATAAACATTATTTCCAGTGTAATGGTATTTTGCAGCTTATTCTCCAAAGGAGTGTAAAAGTAAGAATACAGTTTCACCAAGCTCAGGGCACACCCTAGCCTCATTTAAATGCCTTGAAGAAATGGTGCAGTGCTCATTTGAGAAATAGGGAAAAAAAAGAGAAAACCATAAAGGCAGACTTTTCTCAATAAGGCTAAATCTGAACATGGTAAATGTGTATACATAACAAATAGAGCAAAATGTAAAAATGGCACTGAAGACCCCCAAAAAATGCAAACGGAGTCCCCTCATAGGCACTTACACATCTGCCCAGTTTGGTTGCACAAGCTCCTCTGATTTTGACAAAGACGTTCTCCCTCCCTGACCTCGTCTTTCTCCCACGATGCATTGCCTCCTGGACACACTACGTTTACAGGCAATATTCTCAAAGAGCCAAAGAAAAAGAAGAAGTGTCATTGATTGAAACGGTTTGGACATGTGCAGAGGAGAGACGCTGGGTATACTGGGAGAGGGATGCTGAATATGGAGCTGCCAGGCAAGAGGAGAAGAGGAAGACCAAAGAGGAGGTTTACAGATGTGGTGAGGGATGACATGCAAGTGACTGGTGTGACGGGGGAAGATGTAGAGGACAGGAAGAGATGGAAACGGATGATTCACTGTGGCCACCCTTAACTGAAGGAGCCATAAGCAGTAATAGTAGAGCAATTACTGTCCACTTGAATTAAATGGTACTCACAAGTAATTCAATTCAATGAATCCTTGAAAGACTGAGTCACTGATGTTAGAGATGGGGTTGAGTGAGAGGTCTCTGCAAGGGAAAAGTTTACAGTACATTTCTATTCCAATACAATGAAATAATACACATGGTAATGTGTTCAATTGATTAATCTATTTTCATATCAACACTGAGGTGAATGCTACTTGTAATGTGAGATATTGCAGATCTCAACTGTTTATATGGAAGACTGTGGAAGCAGCCAGAGGGCGCTTTTTGAAAATCAATATCTTCACAGCAGTAGACGGTCACATGCTTCCCTCCTCCTCTCACTTGGCTATATCTGTTGACAATACTTCCTTCCGCCTGTATTCGTATATCACTGACATGTCTACCTCTAATATCTTAGGACTTGAACAGCCTCAAAGTACTCACAATGTATGCCTATGCCCATCAGAAACAGTACTGTTACCCCCTAACCACCCCTGAATTGTATAACTAGAAAACACTACTGGTTTTGCACAAATCTCTGTGTTGCCAATGCTGCTCTTTGCACTTGTATGTGAAATATTTCATAATTCTGCATGCTGCAGAGTCAGTGTCACATTTGAAATATCATATAACTAACCTTCACGGACTTGTCTTCAGTCAACTCCTTCGCGCTTTCCTGTTCTATTCCCATGTCATTCATGCAATGCTGATTTATTCAACTTTTGAATGAGACAGGTGTTAAATGAATAGGCAACCCTTGACTGACTGGACTGACTGATTACATTACTTGCATTCCTCATGACAGGACCAAACCCAGCAAGTGAGCTAGCTCACTCTGTCAACACCGTGGCTATATACCTTCATGTTCTAGAATAGAAAGCTTCATGTACATACATGATCAACGCTGAAGAGGCTCCCTGAAGATCATCCACGTGGCTTAACGAGCAGTTGGATAGATCCAACCTGAATAAAAGACATTTATTTTAACATATCAATCATTCTATAATAGGCTATAACTGGATCTTAAATGGTGTGGAAAATCCCCATAACTCTATTAGCTAGCTATTAAAGGCGTGTGACCGTAACTGTATGGCCAGTGGAATTACGAGCCATCAAACTCGTCATAAGGAGATATACGAGTGCTCCACTGTACCCGATAACGTATTCAGCCCCGGTTGTGTTGTCTTTCTGCAGGCAGCAGCGGCCGTCATTCCGGCCCATGGATGAGGCGCAGACCTGCTCCACCACAGTGCCACTCGGCACAGTCCCATTACAAAGGTCACATATCTGTAATAACGAAATAGAGGTGACGTTGTCCCCCAAAATCCACGTATGGATGACAGTGTCACTTATGTCTGTCACTTTTATTATCACCGACGTCGAGCAAATATATATATGTATCACCCAGAATGCGATTAAGATCCACTCGTCTACAATCCGGCATTCGGTGTTATAGTTTATATAACGAAAGCTAACGGAACCATACTCACTTGCAGCTCGGTGAGTCGGCAATCTGTGTAAAACAATAAATGAGTAAATAACAGAACCACCGCTGGCTTCGGCTGGAGGCACCCAACTCCCATTTTCGTTGATTTCAGTCATATGACGACGTACCCCCCAAGAGTCGAGCCGAATACAACGGGATTCACGGGCAGTGTGGCTTTATTCCAACACTTTCTCAAGTAGCCCAGCAGATTACATTTATAAATATTACGATGACTTCTACCCTATATCAATTTATATAAATTGTATTTTACAAAAAATACCATTTTTTGTCCTTTCATCGTAATTTGTAATCCAGTTTATGTTTTAAATAGAATAGAAAACAACCACAAGAGAAAATAGAAAGCTGTGACAGTAATGGAATGCGTCCAGAGCCTTTGACCACTTCCGTATGCGCAGGTCTCGCCGCATAATCTCGCCGTATATTGACGCTATATATTGAAAGTTAAATGTTCTGCTTTTGAGAGAGATAATATATTTATTTGGCGTCATTTAAATCAAAGATACATTTTGCATAGCCCCAATTTTTCATTGGTGGTTAAAATAGCATGTATATTTAGTTATGCCGATACGCGTGTTTTTTTTTGCTGTTTTACAACTTTTGTTTAGAGTTAAAAGTAATTTCCATGTATAAAATATAATAGAAAAGCACATGTTTTATATTTTTCTTTCAATATCAATAGAATATGAAAAATAAGAAATTTGATTTTAGAATCTAGGATATGATCAACGTTGACTACGCTTTCCTGTCACTAAGGACGGCACCATTAAAGCGTGAATACTGTAGGGGGTTTTAAGGATGGAGCTATATCACTGAAAAAACGGATTAAATAATTACAGTAAAATATATTTTATGCTATATTTACGAGTATATTTGAACATAAATTACAGAAGTTGTTCAAAATTCCCCTTATTTTGTAGAACTCAAAAGACACGCCCACCCCACGTATTCCAGCATAATGGTTCGCACTGGAGGGTTGTTGCAACGCTTCTGTATGGGCCACCACACTCACATTGAATACATTACGGCTCGATGGTGGCGTCGTCACGTCTTTTCTTCTATTCGTGTCACATTTTATTCAGTCCTTCGTCTGCACCGTGGCCAGATATTTCACTTGGGATTTGTCGGAGATGGTAGAAGCAGACAAACCTCACTAAATTACGTTTAAGTGTTTCCCCATTTGACTCGTTTTCCGTCGGCTGTGCGACGCGGGGATTTTGCAGAGGAACATACTGCACCTTTGCATCTGAAAGTTCATCTGCTTGGCTCAAGTGGACGGATTCGTCTGAATGACTTGAAAGCGGATTTTCAGGACTGGACATATGTAAAGTGACGGCGACTCATCCACTCACCCGTCAAAGTGGACAAAATAAGACATTTTAACCCCTTTCCTCCAAACAAATAATGCATCCATGATGAGTTACATTAGCAACATGGCTGCTCCGGGGACGGCGGTGAGAAAAGTTTAAGCGCTTTTATAACGTGGGGAGAAGTTTTCGTATGAATGTGATGGTTGCATGACTTGTTGGTCTGATTTTAGAAAGTGAGCCGTACTCTCCTCCTCCTCCCCCTCCTCCGGGCCACCTCTTTTCCACGGACTTAAACCGGAGCACGGCCGTTTTA
Source organism: Regalecus glesne (assembly GCA_900302585.1). Taxonomy (NCBI): domain Eukaryota; kingdom Metazoa; phylum Chordata; class Actinopteri; order Lampriformes; family Regalecidae; genus Regalecus; species Regalecus glesne. Next base: position 15,273 of record OMLC01042153.1, read on the forward strand.
ACTGCGGAGGAGTTCACGCTTGAGACAGGCTTTGCAGCATCGTCTGTCTCTGCAGATCTGAATTAAGACTTTCTGCGAAATTACACACTGCCTGGCCTGATTCAACGAAAAAATTGGGATCCGACACCCAGATAGAAGTCTGCCTCTGACCTAAAATGCATTTTTCTATACCAGAGACGGAGGTTCGTTCGGGAGAAAATGGATCAACTTATGTGGTAAGCATAATATACTGTGATTTTTTTAAGTAATCGATCTTAAAGGTTTAACGGACTGCAGGTCTGTTAAAACGTCATTGCAGGTTTTATCAGACCTGTGGTTTTATTTTGTTGACGTGTGTTCATCATTAACATATTGTATTAGCTTGATTGGGAGTGTTTGTTTCATATGGGTCAGCAGATAGTGCTCAAGTCGTAGATATTGTGATATATTGTGAGTGTGTCGCCTCTCATGATTAAACATTACACCGACTTGAGGTTTTTGTTCTCGGGAGGGGGGTGAGTTTGACAAGTCAGTGTAGCACCTCCCTGGTTTTATTGACCCGTTGTTGTTCATGGGGGCGTCGAGTAGTCACGGAAGCGAATTGAGTCGCTGTCAGAGCAGAACGGAACCTCTCGCCTCCACCTTGATTAAATGTCGCCACAAACAGCCAAAAGCTCCTTTTGTGAAGCTGTGAAAGTTAAACTGCTCCTTAAACTGAGGTGCAACAAAGTCTCTTTTGTCCGTCTGTACGGACTTGCAGCCTCCAGTTAAACCCAGTTGGAGATTTGAGGTTTACCACCATTATATTGCACCTCTTAAGGGGAATGTCTCCTTTTTTTTCTTCTTCTCCGACTTTAAATGTATGTGTAAGTGTAGACCAGGGCGACACATCGCTGTAGTGTAGATATCGCTAACTCCCAGTACAAATTAAAATGTCATTCACTGGTCGTAAAGACTGCACCACTGCACAGCTATACGATCTCTAGAGCTTAATGGAGTGTCCTGGCTGACTGAATTGAATGATGAATGGATCTGCCTGCTTGGTCATCATGTCCCCCAATACTAAGAAGGAAAACCATTGGTCGATACATTCTTACAATGAAATCTGTTCTTTGAATTTAACCCATCCTATTTTTTTAGGAGGAGTGGGCAGCTGCAGTACCCATGGTGCAGTTAGGGGATCAGTGAATTGCTCAAGGACACGTTGACATGCTTTCTGAAGGAGCTGGGGATCGATCCAGTGACCTTCCAATTACTAGACAACCTGCTCTACCTCCTAAGCCATGCTGCCCCCTAGCTACCATTCATTGGAATGATTCCCCAACATATATCCTCATTACCATTTTCTAGACATTCAATCAAAAATGTGATTTTTTTTTTGGATTGTGGTCATTCAATGCCCTCGTTTATTTCTGTGCCTTCCAGGGGTTGCTGCCAGCATATGTAGTGAAAAAGGGCGTTTGCAACTCCCCTTATTTCTCAATTGCTGCTCTGATGAAGGTTTTTTTCCTACTTGTCACGCTGGCATGGATGTACTCTGTCTGGATGATTCATAGAAGTTGTCCAACAGAAGGCCGTCACAAGTGAGATAAGGAAAGAGAGAAATTAATTTTCTTGTCTTCCATTAATCATGAAGGTAAAAGAAGGCATGGGTTAACCAGATTTGAGATTACGCCGGCTTCAGAAAGAGTAGTTTTGCCTTTGTATATATGATTTAAAACGATTACACCAACCAATCAATCAGTCTGCGGATGCCCATGCATGACTTGGCTCTCCTAGCCAAGTTACCCTCTTGGTCATGATCCTTACCAGCAAGGCAGGAGAAAAGCTTACCCACCTCACCAATTTCTTGGTTGCTGTGGCGTTATAGAGCTGCTGTTTTGCAACATCTTCACTCAACATGCCATGCAGTGTCTTGCACAACTCGATGAATAGGGTCTGGTTGAGTTTGGGCAAGTCGTTTGTATTATCTAGTGTTCATAGTTTGTTTCTAGATTTTTGTGTTCTCATTCCATGAAACCAAAGTCAAATTTCATGTAGGGAAAACTTTACACGGCCAGTATATTGATTCTGATTACTCTCATGCTCTCCTGAAGGACACTTCATAACCTCTTGATCCCATATAAAGGGACACATTCTTGGACAGGGTCCGTGTGTTCGCATGAGAAGGGCTCTGGTTGGGTATTCATCCAATACCATGGTGAATCATCTCTCAATGGTATTGTGTTGTATCAGGATATGGGATACAATATGGAGTCCGCCAGCCTAAGAATGTCACACAATTGTCCTTTTACAATCAGAGTGACAATAAACATGTTAAATCTTGAATACACAGATACACTCATTGCCCAGCACTCTCACTTTGTGTGTGTGTGTGTGTGTGTTCTTGTTCTTGTTCTTCAGCCATAATCTCAAAAGACCAATTTGAAAGGAAAAAAACCCATAACAGTAAAGCCGTTAGCCGGTCATCACTTCCTGAAGACTCTACTTTAGGATTAGGACTTTGGTTAAGGTTATGTTAAGGTCAGTCTTAAGGTTTGGCATATAGTTCTGTTAAGGTTAGGGACTGTGGTCAATGAGGGTGCTTGTAAATTCAGAAAAACTAACTGTGTGTGCATTCATGCATGAGTGTGTGTGTTCAATGTCCCAAAGACCCCATGAAAATAACACTAAACTAAGACATACAGCGGGCTGTCAGCAGACCTTCTCCAGGGTATCTGCAAACAAAATAGTGGGCAGGTTTTCTGCTTTAGTTTTTATGCATTTTCCAACTAAAGGAAAATAAGATCAGTTTACAGCACCGTTTTACCATTGAAGGTCTATCATCGGGCTTATGTAGTGGAGTAATGTTGAATTCCTGCTGTAGGATGCGTCCGGCCTTAAAAAAAAAAATCTGTCAGCTCGCAGTCCTGTGACTGTCATTGTGACCTTATTGTAAACGGCCAACAGGAAAGAACTTGGCTCGATGATAATGCTGAGAGATCATCATGTGCACCTTGGAACCGGGAGGCCATGGAATGTGCCTAGTTTGCACAAGTTTCTCCTTTTAGAAAAACATGATGCTACAACTTTATATGTGGTGTCAGAAATGCCCCCCCCCCCTTATCGACTGCTCACGTATCTTTGCCCCGGCAGATGTTCTCAGTCTTCCTCACGGCATGATATGGCTATTGAAGTAGAAAACTTTGGGTTTTGTTTGTTTTATAGGATTGACTTGATCCAGTCACCCGCAGTTAATCGTGACTTGTTTGCCTTATGCTCCGGATTTAGGGCTGTTGAAGAGCTCTAATAATTTCCTTTTCGACTCTGTGTTTCCTATTTTGCTCACTGGTATGTTGTTATGCACTGATCTGTGTTTGTCAGTGTCAAAATACCTTCATGCAAACATTTTCAGCCATGCATGCATACACAGAGGGCATCTTTTTGAATGTGGTTAGATAAGATCTCTGAATTATGTTTTGTTTTGGTTTTTTACTATTAATTCAAGGGTTTTCCGAGTAATGAAGACCCTGGTTTAGGAAACGTTAAACAAAGACAACTTCTTTTCTCCTTAAGTTAATTACAGCAAAGCAGTTCTGGACTTTCACTCCTCATTCACTCTTTTTTCTCTCTGAATTTTTGCTTACTTCCAGGTTTTGGTTCTTCTTCCTTCCCTTTTCCTCTGCCTTGGTTTTCCTCATATGCAAATGTCAGCTGGCTCCTTTTTGCTTCTTAGTCAGCATTCTATATAAGCCACATGCATCGTTAAAGTCGGAGTCCTCAGGACCAGTTTTGTTTTGACAGATGACATGGCATATTGACTATAAATATTGAGAGGGTGAGAACACAATGGGTAGCAGATGAAAAATGCTGAGTTTTTGCCATTTGACATGCCAACAGGAAACCTCTCTGACCAACAAGTGCATCGCTAGTCATTTGTGAGGACCTCATGGAGGCCTTTGGTTTTTCTAAGCAGTTCAAATTCAAGATGGTTAGTCTTTTTCCCTTGATGAAATAGCTCGGCCATATTCAATCGCTCATCGCGTTGGCATCAACATGCAAGCCAAAGCTAGAATATTGCCAGATGATACAGAGACGGTTAAAGGATGGGGATCATTTGGTGAGCCAGAGGTTGCGGGTTGTCAGGAAGGGCATCCAGCCTTAATCCTCCAAGCTCCATCCATGTCCACCCCTACAACATGGGGAGTAAACATGAGACATATAAATGGATCCTTCATTCTGTCAGGAACTACACAGTGTCCAACGTCTTATAGGTCCCAATAGATGGTATTACTTTAATATATATTCCCAAATACTTCAGATGCCCACTGTTCCTACACAATAGGCTGGTTAAATGTAGAGGACAAATCACATTTTAAGAATACAAGACCAAAGAAAGAGGCTTTCCGTCCCATGATGGTATTAACTTGAATTCCTTTGTGACACTAAAACCCCCATTAGTTAATAAAAATGGACTTGACTGGACTCAGGAGTAGGGAGATCCAGAGACTTGCAATCTGTTTTCCAGGGAGGGTGGTAAGGACAAAGATAATATCCTTAAGCGAATCAACATTCAATTAAGCACTGTATTCTTCTTTACAAAGTTAAAGGGTAACATGATGCAGTTTGATTTTTTTTTCTCTATTTTGAGTGTACTTGCGAAAAATGCTGATTTCTAAGGTGAAGTGTGAGGTGAGAGTGTTTCTCTAAAACCAGGGGCATGGAGATCCACCTCTGGTTTTAACAGATTGGTAATCTGTTACCAATGTTTTCTATTATTATTATTATTATTATTATTGTTATTATATTCTGCCCATTGACATTGGAGTACCTCAATATCTTTGGTACTTCATTTGGTAACCCATCTGGGTTGGGGCTGAAGGTGCAGCAGGTGGTGGTGGTGAATAGTTAATCTAAGAGAAGTCAGCAGGACTACTTTTTTATTCTTCCCATTGAAAATGAATTGGTGATATACTGTCTAATATTGTAATTATGGCCTGTGTTGACATGTTTCAGATGGAACATGTCAACACACACGTACTCAAAAAAGCGATTTTAGAGTCTGTCTATAGTTTAAGTATATCGTGGTGTAAGAGATTGGAGACTGCAAGGTAGAGACGGAGAACATAAGTAGGCAGCATTGGATGATAGTCTGTAGGATGACTTTGCAGACCAAGAAGGAGAAGAGAGTGAAGGCAGAGCCAAGGATCAAATAGTGGAAGTTGATGAAGGAAGACTGTTGTGTGGAGCTCAGGGAGGAGTTATGACAGGCATTGGGTGGTAGCGAGGAACTGCTAAATGGCTAAGTAACCACTGCAGAAATAGTGAGGGGAAACGGCTTGGACAATACTTGGTGTGTCATCTGAATAGAAAAAGAAAGACAAGGAGACTAGGTGGTATGGTGAGGAAGTACAGGAAAGTATATGAAGAGAGAGGTTGGCAAAAGAGAAGTAAGATGGTCATGAAGAAAGAAGAAATGAAGAAAGTTGACAAAAGTACAAACCGCAGGCATAAGGTCAAGAGAGAGGTGCCGAAGGCAGAGGAAAAGGCATATAGTGAGTTGTATGACAGGTCACTGAGAAAATAAAAAACATATATACTTGTACTGATTGGCTAGACAGAAGGACCGAGCTGGGAAGGATGGGCATCAGGTTTGGGTGATGAAGGATAGAGATGGAAATGTGCTGACAAACAAGGAAGGTGTGTTGAAAAGGTGGAAGGAGTACTTTGGTAGGCTGATGAATGAAGAAAGAGAGACAAAGTTGGATGATGTGGATGTGGTGAATCGGGAAGTATGATGGACTAGCAAGAATGAAGTGAGGGCAGCTATAAAGAGGATGGAGAGTGGAACACATGTCTGCCCAGATGACATACCTGTGGAGGTATGGAGGTGCTTGGGGAAAAATGGCAGTGGAAAGTGAGAGGATCCCTGAGGAGTGGAGAAGAGGTGTTTCAAGAATAAGGATGAGAGCTGTCGTAGCCATAGAGGTATAAAGTTGATTAACTGTAGCAGGAAGTTATTCATGGAGAAGAGTAGTGGAAGTTAGGCTAAGTAGAGAGCTGATGATCGGTGAGTATGGTTTCATGTCACAAAAGAGCACCACAGACAGATACAGGGTTTGTTTTGAGTGTCGATTGAGATAAATATAGAGAAGGTCAGAAGGAGTCACATTGTGTCAGTGGGTTTAGAGGAAGCATATGACAGGGTGCTGAGAGAGGAGGTGAGGTGCCGTATGAGGAACTCAGGAGTGGCAGAGAAGTGGGTCCGAGTGGGGCAGGATATTTATGAGGGCACTGTGACAGTGGTGAGGTGTGTGGTAGGAATGACGGACGGGTTCAAGGTGGAGGTGAGGTGACAAGTTTTAGCTCGGAGTCCTCTCTTGTTTGCAATGGTGATGGACAGTTTGACACAAAGATCAGGCAGGACTCACCGTGGACTATGATGTTAGTGGATGACACTGTAATCTGTAGTGAGAGTAGGGAGCAGGCTGAGGAGAGCCTAGAGAGGTGGAGGTACATACTGGAGAGAGGAGGAATGAAAGTCAGTCGGAGCAAGCCAGAATACACGTGTGTGAATGAAAGGGAGGGCAGCAGAATGGTGAAGATTCAAGTGGTAGAGGTCAGGAAGGTGAATGAGTTTAAATACTTGGGGTCAACTTTTCAAAGTAACAGGAAGTGTAGAACTGAGGTGACGAGGAGAGTGCAGGCAGGATAGTGGAGGGAGAAGAGTGATTTGTGACAGACAGGTATCAGCAAGAGTGATAGGGAAGGACCAGCTAGGTTGTGTGGTTGGGGGGACAGAAGTACTGATAAAAAGAGTTGAAGATGCTGAGATATATTAGAGGGACAGCTCAGGTTGTAAGGTCTGGAGATGGCAAGAAAGAGAAGACTGAGATGGTTTGGACATGTGTGGGGGAGAGATGCTGGGTGTCTTGGGAGATGGATACCGAAAAAGAGGAAGACCAAAGAGGAGGCTTATGGATGTTGTGAGGAAGGACATGCAGGTGGCTGGTGTGGCAGAGGAAGATGCAGAAGACGGGAAGAGATAGAAATAGACAACTCCTAATGGGAGCGGCTGAAAGAAGATTATAGTTCAAGTGTTAAGAATCAAAGAACACATGAGGCATTTGATGAAGAAAAACTCCTCTCCTCTTCGTGTCACTGGTCTTAAATGCACTCGAATATTTGTAATGTTGATTCTAAGGGTTTTTGGTGTTCAGGAGTAACCACAGATGGCTCTTATCAGAAGATAAAGGGGAGTCGCAGGGGAAAGAACAAAACATTCCCAGTCATCCCAACTCCCTGCCTCCATTAAGCTCCGTGCAATGCCAAAATCAGCCATTTTGATAGAGAAATTAACTTTAGGCTTTTCGATTCCCCTTGTGAATCAGTAGCTGAATTGAGATCAGGTTATAAACATTGGAACTCCACTGCATGCTTAATTTGTTTAGCCATAATGAAAGAAATGCCAGACTGAGCAAAGACTCTCGGCAGTGCAACTAGTTGAATACCGATTGATTTTTAAAAACATTTTATTTTATTTTATTTTTCATTCTGTTCGCTCTGAGGAGTTGTGGGAAATCAAAACTAAAACTCATGCTTGCCCAAATTAATGTTTTTCTCACCGTTTCTTTCCCACCAATGTTGCCCTGCTCTTTCCATGGAGATTGTAAGCTCGCCTTATGAAATATTACAGTGCCCTTTTTCTCTTGTGTGGCTAGACGTGGATTTGATAAAGACTACAGATGATTTTCAATGGATAAAAGTGGAAAGCATGAAAGGAATGTTTTGGATGGAGCATTCAGAGATGCATTTGGGAGACACCGTGAATACGGAGAGAACCCATGGGCCAGCGAAGTTGTAACATAGTTTGACCTGACATTTTGTGTTTCTGGTGTTCTTTCCATGAGCTCTCCCAACAGACTGATCCATTTCTTTGAATGAATGAAAGATTTTTTTTAAATTTTCGAACAAGTATAAAAACACAAATATATCTGTTCATTTAACATATATATATATGTGTGTGTGTGTGCGTGTGTAAAGAAGATAGAAAAATAGACAACAAAAAGATAAATCATAGTGTAACCTGTTTGAAAAAGGACTAGGAAGAAGTA
>OMLC01042154.1:0-24681 GCA_900302585.1 Regalecus glesne
CCTACACACACACACACACACACACACACACACACAGACACACACACACACACACACACACACACACACACACACACACACACACACACACACACACACACACACACACACACACACACACTCCCAGCCAGCCAATCAGAGCCTGTATCCGCAGTCATGTGACTTCCCATTGGCTTAGTTGGAAGGGCGTTGGTGTGATAATTGGAGATTGGAGGTTTGATCTCCAGCCCTGTAGACGGACTGTCGAGGTGTCCTTGCTCAAGACGCCGAACCCCTAATTGCTCCTCGAACAGCATGTGGGGCCTGTGCTCACTGCTCTTAAATGCAGAGAAAAAACTCCACCGACCTGTGTCTTGTGGTAATTCGTCAATTCTTCTTCATTGGCCAAGTGAATTACACACGGCCACAAACGGCTAAGGAAACACAGATTGGCGTTTCAAGGGGCAATTCAGCCGAGGAGGGCAAATTGGCTGCCGGCTGGGCACCAAAAGCCCCTCGTAAGTGCGTCCATGTCCAGCACTTCCGTGTGGGAACTAATAATGGTGCGTAAGAACAGACCTCTGGTTTGGTTTGATCAAGTTTTCACCGGCATAATTTATTCTCACATTGTTTCGTTATTTTTCATTAACTTTGAATTGTGTGGAGCGGAGGATTAATCACTTGCTTCGATGTTTATGTTGATGTTTGTTGCGTTTTTTATTTTCTGCACTTTGCTTCCCCCTCATTTGTGTGTTTTTCGTGTTTGTTTGTTCATTTGTTGGTTTGTGCCCCGCAATTTTGCTTTTCTTTCCAGTTTCATGTCATTGCCATAGTGACACTCACTTACACTTTGGTTGGCCGTGATTGGAGCAGAATGACAGGTGGGTAAAACTTGATGGGTCATGCGCGAAAAAATAGGAATTTAAAAAGTGTTCTGGTTAAAAAAAAAATCACCCCAACCTCATAGAATGCAATACAGCAGATTTCAGCTCCTTGCTGTCCGGAAGATAAACACCTCTGTTCATCCTCGCTTCAATTTGACTTGATGTTTTGCTTCATGAGAGCTGTCATTAAATATGATTCTCAGCCCCTCTGGCTTTTAATCCTCTTCAGTCATTATAAGTATTCAGACTCAACCCTTTGCCCAGTGTGTAATATTTCTCTCCTCCCTCTCACTCCTTCCCTCCATCCAACCTCTAGGCTCGGGGAGAGAATTCCAACTCACTGTGGTTCGGTAAAGGAGGGTGAGTCTCCCTGCATGGTGCAACAATCACATTCAATAATGCCACTGTATCATCAGTAAATAGAGTTGGACACATGACTCCAAATTTGATAGCACATCAGTGTTTCCGGGGTTACGGCATTGTGGGGGCCGTAGTTTCTCAATTCTAGAACACATGTTTCAGAAATTGACAAGTCGGAGGCTGTGGGTTTGAGCACACTGTGAGGCATCAGGAAGGGCTTCCAGCCCTGATTCCCTAAGCTCCATCTAAGTCTGTGTCCACCCCACAATGTGGGGACTAAGCATGACTTGTGACACTGACCTCTGGCGTTCCTAGGACCACCCATAGAATGAATCCATGGTTCCAGAAACTGACCACGTATGACTTGTCCTTCAAACAGTATGAAAAGCTGGCCTCGCCACTAGATATGGAGTTCTAAATATAGTGAATAAGCCTTTCTGGAGTCAGGAATCCTCCATACTATTTGGTACTGATCCACATCCTGGTTCAGCACATGGCTTTGAGCCAGTGAGTATTGAGTGGTGGTGGGCTCCCCTGAGCAAACTGTCAGGTCATTTGTAGATGAGGCAGACCCAGGAGTGGAACTGAGCCCACTTGCTGAAGAACTGCCAAGTTAGCCGAATACCAACCTGGCAGTTTTACTCTGGTGCAGAAGAGTTTTGCTTTGTGTCTAAGGCAGGGGAATTTGCGATATTCTCGATGGAGATTATTTTTGTTATGCTCCAGCAAGAATACTTTTATTTTATTGTGAAAGAGTACAGAAACGGGTCAGAACTGAGAAGAAAAAAAAACAGTACAACGCACTAGCCACATGGCAAGAAGCTTGAACATAATCTTCATAATGACACAAGCAATTAGCCAGCTGAGACAATTGATGAACACGTGTAAACGTACATAAGTTGTTTTTTGTCCTGTTTAGAATGGGAGGTGCACTGTACAGTATTGACAGCATGCCTGACCTTCGCAAGAGGAAAGCCATCCCTCTAGTGAGAGATCTGGTGAGACACGCACACACATATACATGCATATATATATATATAAGTGTTCATGATTGTATTGATTATTTCTGTGCACTTGACTTATAACCTGTGGGGGTCAGCTCTATCCCAGGTTGGGAGTTGTTTTTTTTTTGTGGTCTGAAACAGCATTTCAAAATTGGGCAACATTGTGGTCCAGTGGTTAGCACTGCTACCTCACAGCAAGAAGGTCTTGGGTTCAAATTCCTTCCCAGGTCCCTTGAACTTGGTGGAGTTTACATGTTCTCCCGCATGGGTTTCCTCCAGGTGCCACGGTCTCCTCCCACCATTAAAAAGACATGCGTTTTAGGGTTAATACTCCTGCCTGTGCCCTTGAGTAAGGCAATAGTTAAAAAGAACTGAAGTTGGTCCCCAGGTCCTGTAGCTGCTCACTGCTCCTATACATAGGATGGTTAAATGCAGAGAAGTCATTTCATCGTATGCATGTAGAATGACAAATAAATAAAGCTTTTTCTTCTTCTTTTAAAGAGGAAGATGATTGTTTTTGACACTGCATCCCCTGACAGGAAAACGATATACTCATATTGCCCACCGCCGCTCCTCCCACAACTGATTCATATGGCTGATTTGTTGGCAGGCGCTAAATTGGATACCTCCATGCCTTTACAGTTAGGAAGCGCAATAGATTAAACTACTCCCCATCCGACAGGTCAAGGCATCAGAAGCACAAGATTCAAAATCTGCATTCACACACACATAACACTTACTGTGTAAGTGTGTGCACTTTTTCAGCAATGACAGGTTTTATATCCAGAAGTTTTCTTTATTTAGAGAAGTAAAGTTAATTAATATTCAGTTCAAACTTAAGTAATACTCAGTTTAAATATTTGCAAACCTTCTGTTTCCCCTTTCCTACACCTCGTCTCTCCTGCTCATCTCTGCTGTCTCACTGTCTGGCCACATCAGGCAATGGTAAGTACCTCAGCTGTTACTGCTAAAACATTGAAGATGTATTTCACTTTATCCGATTTCAATATATCCACATCTCCTGGTGCTTTGTTTTTCAGTCTCTGGTGCAGAACTCCCGAAAGGCTGGGATCACCTCCGCCATGGCTTCCACCACCCTCGGCAATGAAGAGCTGGTGGGTTCCCTCTCCATTGACACCGACTGACCCTTCAGCTGAATTTAGCTGAGTCCTGCCTCCCTTTGTTAGATCTAGTATGTCCCACACAGCTATGGCTGCTACGTTCAGGAGACCGACCGACCGAGATGAGCTCCGTGTCTATTTTGTCTTAGTTTAAACTGTAGGGCCACATCAACACAGTAAATACACCAATCCAAGTGGATGGATGGATGGATGGATAGGCTGGGTCCATCTTGGTCTCCCAATCACCTCTTTGTTATTTGCTTTTCTCCTAGGAGCTTCTCCTCGGTATTGATTTAGCGTGATCTGTCGTAAGCAAGTCAAAGCTGCTCTCCTTCTGCCCCCAGGAAGTAGACAGTTCCTGAGGGCCCACTGGTGGACAGCTGCATAAGTCATTATTTTGCAGACACTCCAGTTTCCTCCACTCGGCCACAGCTCGGTCCAGATTAAGTGAGCCATGATGTTGCGTCAGTGTTGAACTTGCATCTCTGTTTCCTGCATCCCCTGCAGAAGAGCCATGTGTATAAAAAGACCCTGCAGGCTCTGATTTACCCCATCTCCTCCACCACACCGCACAACTTTGAAGTGTGGACGGCCACCACGCCTACCTACTGCTACGAGTGCGAGGGGCTGCTGTGGGGCATCGCCCGCCAGGGCATGCGCTGTTCTGAATGTGGCGTCAAGTGCCACGAGAAGTGCCAGGACCTTCTGAACGCTGACTGCCTGCAGAGTAAGAACAGCTCACACACAGGGACACCCTCACTCGTGAACATGCTGCAGATGTGCGTCCTGTTAAACACATGCATCTTCTCCGAACCGGAGAAAAAATCCTCCACGGGAATTCAGAGCCATTTCGGCTCCTCTCCTGTATCCCTCTGCTTAGTTGACACCCCATTTTTCTTGTCCTCTATCCGTTATCACCTTCTCCTCCCTCTTCCTTTCCAATTTATCTCTTGAGTAATGTGCTGCCATCCCCCCCTGCCTCTCGCCGCTCCAACTTCCACACAGGCTTTGCATCCATCTGCACGGCTTGCGCTAATTCAGCTCTGAAGGGAGGGAGTTTAATTCAGCTCTCATTCCGAGGTTGCGGTCGTTCTGCACATTCTATTATTCAGCGGTCTCCTGTCCCCCACCAAAGAGGCTTGTAAGACAGGGAGGCCTTTAGATTAAGTGTCTTTCCACTGATCAGATGAGTGGCTTAGCAGGCACAGTTTCCACCTTGACGCTGGGAGCTCTGAGGTTTGATCCCTGGCCAAGTCCCACCAAAGACTTTCAAAAGGAGATCTGATGGCATCTCCTCTTGGCACTTAGTGTTAAAGAGATGTATTTGGGAGAGAAACGGGAGACAAGCCCTTGGCCCTTGAGCTATCTGTTCTTGAGTAAAGTTTGTGTCCATAATTCATATATTACCCACGTCACTCTCTCCTGTTACGCATTTTCCCACTCCTGTCGTCCATCCAATCAGGGGCAGCGGAGAAGAGCTCTAAGCACGGGGCAGAGGACAGGACCCAGAACATCATAATGGTGCTGAAAGACCGAATGAAGATCCGAGAGAGGAACAAGCCAGAGATCTTTGAGCTGATCCAGGAGGTGTTCGGCCTCGACAAATCCACGCACGCCACGCACATGAAGCAGATCAAGCAGAGCGTGCTTGACGGTACCTCCAAATGGTCGGCGAAGATCAGCATAACCGGTGAGATGGTCCTCGGGTACTAACACTGGGAATAAGGCTGTGCATTAGTGAGAATTTCACAATAATAGCATCACAATGCAAGTGTCACAACTCTATATATTGTGGTACTACGAACTTTTTAATATGTTTAAGTATTTGGGTAGAGTTTTGACCAAATATCTTTGAAATAAAACGCCTCAGCATGCATAAAATAAAAGTAATCAGAGTCTGGGCTAGTGTGGCACCAGCAACACCCTCCTTAGTTCAAATGCTGTGCAGACCTGTTACAACACTGCACCTGCCCCCTAGTGGTCAGAGACGTAGACAACACAATGAAGTGAGGCAGCGGTCATGTCTGTGTATGTACTTTTTAACATCCATGCAACACTGTGTAGTGGGATGGTGTCATCACTGTACATAAAGTTACCATCAGAGACGGCTTCCATGGCCGTGATTTAACGGACCTCCTCTTTCACATCTGCAGTGGTGTGCGCCCAGGGCCTGCAGGCCAAGGACAAAACAGGCTCCAGTGACCCCTATGTCACTGTCCAAGTGGGGAAAACCAAGAAGAGGACCAAGACCATTTATGGGAACCTGAACCCCGTCTGGGAAGAAAACTTTCACTTGTGAGTACAGCTGTACACTATGAAGAGCTAGAATGGATCACGTGCCTAAGAAAATGACAAGCCAGGCGTCGCGGGTCCAAACCCACCGCGGGCATCAGGAAGGGCATCAATTCTTAATCCCCTATGCTCCATGTAGATCCATTTCCACCCCTACAACATGGGGACTAATTGTGACGTTTAAAAACAGACCTTGTATCAGTATAATGAGCAATCCTAATATAGGAGCATAATTTCACACCAGCACTGTTGTTATATCTTCCCATCCACCCTGGGCCGTATTTTAACCCTGCTTGCCGTCATCTGGTTTTCGGTTTGGCTTTATTTAGTGAATGCCACAACTCCTCGGACCGCATCAAGGTGCGCGTCTGGGACGAGGATGACGACATCAAGTCCCGCGTCAAGCAGAGGTTCAAGCGGGAGAGCGATGACTTCCTGGGTCAGACCATCATCGAGGTCCGTACCCTGAGCGGCGAGATGGACGTGTGGTACAACCTGGGTGAGTTTTTAAGAGGAGAGGCACGGGGGCCATGCAGGGTGCAGCAGTAGCTATGACGAGCTACACCGAGAGCAGGCAGATAGTTCGAGGCCCCACAGTCATTTGTGTGTTGAGGATATAATGGATTCATGGCAACTGAGGAGGGGTTCGTATCTTCTTGCATCCGGCAGACAAGAGAACGGATAAGTCTGCTGTGTCGGGGGCCATTCGGATGCACATAAGTGTGGAGATTAAAGGAGAGGAGACTGTGGCTCCCTACCATGTCCAGTACACATGCCTGCATGAGGTGAGTCTCACAGGCTCTTCTCCTCCAAGTTGGACACAGCCCAGAAAATACAAGCACAGCTAGCATGTGTAAGCCATCTCCTCTTTCTCCATGTGCAGCACCTTTTCCAGTACACCACGGAAGAGCAGAACGGCGGTGTGGTGAAGATCCCAGATGCCAAAGGGGATGACGCATGGAAGGTGTATTTCGAGGAGACGGCTCAGGAGATCGTGGATGAATTCGCCATGCGTTACGGGGTGGAGTCCATCTACCAGGCTATGACGTCAGTACCCAAAACACCACTCTGTGTTACGAGATGATATTCCGGGAAAAGTCCTATTTGTGGTACTGTGTTGTGGAATGGGATGATCTTTGAATCATGTGTTCACCTGTCACGACAGAGAAGCAAGTGCATGCAAACATGATGATGATGATAAGATGAAATGACATATTCCTTTATTAGTCCCGCATGAGGGAACTTTAAGCATTACATATGAGTAAAGTGGAAAGCAGAACAAAGGTGTATAAAACAATAGTCAAAATGATATTGCGAATATTAGTAAAAACAGATGGTGATGTGACTATTCCCCTGCAGCCATTTTGCCTGCTTGTCATCTAAGTACATGTGCCCTGGCGTGCCAGCGGTGATGAGCACCCTGCTGGCCAACATCAACGCCTACTACGCCCACACAACCCAGTCCTCCAACAATGTTTCTGCGTCTGACAGATTCGCCGCTTCAAACTTTGGCGTAAGTTCCTGAGAAGCTCATTTTTGTTGGAGTTGATTTTGGGTCATTCTCCTGCAGGTCTGTGACCGCCATTATGTATTTACAGTACAACTGATCGATAGATACACCAAAGCAGAGAAGATCGAAAATAACTGTCTCCTCCAGATTAGCGCAAGTATTTTAGGAAGACCTTAGTCATGCACGTGGATCCCTTCTCACCCGGGGCTTAGTTATCTGAATATTCAATATAATGTAATGTGGGCCAACCTACATCTCCAAAGGTTCGACTAGATAGACAAACACAGATCTGGCCCCAGGTTTACATAGTCATAAGTGGTAAACTGAATACTCGGCTGTGCTGTGGCTCTGAGACGTCTGATGTCTTTGTCCCATGTAGAAGGAGAGATTTGTGAAACTGCTGGACCAGCTGCACAACTCCCTGCGGATCGACCTGTCCATGTACCGGGTACTGACTTGACTCTTCTGAACATTTTCATTATGATTGAGGCAGACTGGCTACGCTTGGCCCACTTTGTCTTTTAGCTCTTCTGGATACATGTGCATGGGCGTGTGTGTGCTTTGTTTTGGGATTTGAAGCCATATTGAAGTAGTATTCTGCATCCTGTTGGCACATATTACCTTGAGTTGTGGATGAGTTCCAGGTGTTTTCTACCGTTTCTGACCCTGCCTCTGTCTGGGTGCCCTCAGAACAACTTCCCAGCCAGTAGTCCCGAAAGGCTACAGGACCTCAAGTCTACCGTAGACCTCTTGACGAGCATCACTTTCTTCAGGATGAAGGTAAGCATTAAAAAAGCTGTACTGACCACCGTCTCCGTCGTCTTCCGATATACACATACATGAGCACTTGGCACTAAAGTTTGACTTATGAACAGTGACGGTGGAGTGCGGTGGAACGTTCCAGGTGTAAAAGTACCTTCAGGCACAAGCCCAGAGTGAGCTTAGCATTACCCTATCTAAAGTTTTAGTTATGCATGTCTCCTTGAAACAAGGGTTGACACCCCATCGGGACAAACGGCTTGTGCTCTTGGTATATTAAGACACTTTGAATAAATATATTTGTTCTCTTCTGTTTGTGTTCAGGTCCAGGAGCTGCAGAGCCCCCCCAGGGCTAGCCAAGTGGTGAAAGATTGTGTAAAAGCCTGTCTCAACTCCACCTATGAGTACATCTTTAACAACTGCCACGATCTCTACAACAGGGAATATCAGACGGACCCGGTATGTCAGACTCTGTGTAGAAAATACTGTGCAGGTGAACTTGTGTCTTCATGATCTTTGAAAAAGTCTTGCTCAGCAATATACCCAACTACAAAGCAAGGAACAAATGGGGCCTACACGCCTATGACACAAACTCCGATACGCTTGGGCCTTTTGCCTCTTACTTACTGAACACCTTTAATATGCCTTCACCATACTCCCTGAATATCTTTATTATTGCTCACCATATTCCCTTAATACCTTTATTATGCCTTCACCTTACTCCCTGAATTCCTTTGTTCATTTGCCACATTAATAAAGATATCATTTTAGTATCAAGGGAAGAGTCCTTTTTGACCTTTTAATTTCTTAGTTTTTATTCAGATAACAACCATGGGATGATTCAAACTATAGTGCATGTCATTGGAGGCCCCTTTCTATCTTTTAATGGTTTTTGTATCACTATATGAACACAATTTATTCCTATAATACATTTGTTTTACTGCATAAGCTCATAGAGAGAATGAGTCACAGAAGTTGGTCATAAGTAAATTAGGATTTATCCTTGGTGTGGTTGAAATGTGTGTCTCCTAACTGAACTCCTCACCAGTTGAAAGCAGTGCCTCCAGACGAGCAGGGCCCCAGCATCAAGAACCTGGACTTTTGGTCCAAACTCATCACCCTTATTGTCTCCATCATAGAGGAGGACAAGAACTCCTACACCCCCTGCCTCAACCAGTGAGTCCACATCCAAACTCTTCATCCACTTGTCAGAGCTGTAAAAATTCACTTCCTGCTGATGTAAAGCAAAGGCGTCAACAGGGAGGAGCTTTAATCAAAACGTGGTTTCTTAAAGAAGAGAATGTGAAGGTATAGGCAGGGATGGGGGGGGTCATGTTTAAAGGCAGAAATAAGCCAAAGTCAACAGCCTTCTGTTTGTTTTTCCTCACTGTGTTGTGCAGAACTTGCCTTTCCTGTAGATTTGCTTACTACAAACATCCAGAACAAACTCTTGCTCAAACCGGTAGAAGAGCAACTGGATAATAAGTGTCGTTCATATGCCAGAGGATATCTGGCTGTGGAGACCTAGTCTAATAGTGTGGTTGTCCTCCACTAATACATCCTTCTAAGTCACGCACTGCCAATATGCGACACATGGCCTTGTCCGCATGTATTCTTTCTTCATGTTGCGATGCTGTTTATTCATTTAGCCCCCCCTAGAGTCTGTCATCATTCTCTGCTAACTGCAACCTCAACTCTGACAGCTTGTTGGATTACAACTGTTTTTCAGCGGATGTGTAATGAACGTGAGAAAAGCTCAGATTCTCTGGCTGTAATTTAGGTTGTCACAGAGCTAAATAACATCTTTCTATCTCTACAGTGGCCAATCACTGCAGAATAGATGTTGGCTTAACACTGATGGAGACGGAGCGTATTGCAGGAAATTGTGCCTGAGCTGTAATATGGAATAAAACTGAATAGACTGAGTGAAGAGACTAAGCCTGAGTATTATGCTCCCTCTCACAGGTTTCCCCAGGAATTGAATGTGGGCAAAATCAGTGCGGAGGTCATGTGGAATATGTTTGCCCAAGACATGAAATATGCTATGGAGGGTGAGTAGCTGGGTGTCTTGAATGCTTATGGGTGTGTGCTTGTATGTGTGTGTGTGTGTGTGTGGCATCAGCGGTGCTGGAGGATTCTCATCATTCCCTCTCTTTGATATTCAGAGCATGAGAAGCACCGCCTCTGTAAGAGTGCAGATTATATGAACCTGCACTTCAAAGTGAAGTGGCTCTACAATGAATACTGCAAGGAGCTGCCCACTTTCCAGAAGCATGTGCCTGAGTACCCTGCGTGAGTGTGACCTTTTAAAACCATGTCCGACCACACCCATTTCCTCCTAAATTCACCGCCTTGGCATAGGAAATTTTCTCAGTTTGTCTGGGAACCAATTCATTTTTTTTTTCTTTAAATGAAATAATCAAATTACCTCTTCTCTGGCGGCGGCATGCTCAGGAGGTAGGACGGTCAACTAGTAATCGCTATTTGGTGGTTTGATCCCCGGCCCCTGCAGAAAGTGTGCCGAGGTGTCCTTGAGCAAGACACTGAACCCCTAACTGCTCCGAGTGCTGAATGCCAGCTCTGATCATGTGGCAAATATTTTCTTCTTTAATAATAATCTCCTATTGGGGACGGTGCATATTAATGAACATTTAGAATGTAAATACACTAGATTTAGCCGCGGGGCTAATTTTCATCTCTTGTCCCAAGCAGTTAGGCATTCAGCATCTTGCTCAAGGACACATTTTCTGAAGGAACCGGGTTTTGAACCACCAACATGGAGACTACCAGACAACCGCCCTCTCTCCTTAGCTACTTTGGCCTTTAAGAATAACTGCTTTGTTTCACCCTGTAGCTGGTTTGAGCCTTTTGTCATCATGTGGCTGGATGAGAATGAGGAGGTGTCCAGAGACTTTCTGCATGGTGCACTGGAGAGGGACAAAAAAGACGGGGTAACTTTTATTAATCCATACCTTCCACGTTTCAAATACACTGAGCGGTTTGGATTTCATAACCAACTGGCAGAAATTCTGCTAGTCTTGCTCAGTGGATGCAGCTGGGAAGCGGTTATTTCTTTTTCCTGTCATGTCGCCACGCCCATAATTTGTTTCCTAAATCCCTCCTGGAGTTGTCAAACACCTACTCGCACATAGACGAGACCAATCCATCAACATGCAACTTTCCCCTGACTACCGGGGACTGTAATATTAGTTGGTAGTCACAAATCCCAACACCATTCAGGAGATATTGGATTTGAGGTGACTGTGCTTGCTGAAATTCCCTTCTGTTATCACGACACTGAGACGGTGAGGGTAAAGTTGTACTCATGGGTGACTGAATTAGACCGAGAGGTCTGTTTGGCGCGTCATGATTGGTCCCCACGCTGGGAATGTGGAAACGGACTTAAATGGGGCTTGGAGGAGGGATTAAGGCCTGATATCCCTCCTGATGCCTCCTGATGGGTTTGAACTGCTGTCTCTGGCTCATCAATTCCCAAAGTGCACACGCTGCCATCAAGCTACCGTGGCCCAGCATGACTGGATTAGAATACACTAGACAATCCAACTACCAGCTTCTGTCAAGGTGGCAATAAAGTGTAGAGGCTTTAGTTCTAACTTCTAACAGCAAAATCCTCCCCCAGAAATTCATCAATTTATTCCTGTATTTCTCATGCAAATAGGCTGCATACCTCGGCTCTCCTGACTCAGCACATAGCAGGCTCGGTGAGGAGGAGAAGCAGGTTGAAGGCCTCAAGGCAATCGATAGTGACTCGATACTAAAGGCAGATGAAAAAAAGAAAAAGGGACTCCACTGTGGAGAGGAGCAGATACTACAGCAAAAGTGGAGGGTTTTGTGCACACGCCCGTGCACACTCAAACGCACACCACCCACTGACTCAGTTTCTCACACACCTATGCATCGATTGAGAGCCGGCAAGGCTCCTGTGGAAGTTTCTCGCATGTCAGCCATCCTCTGGGTCCAATTACTGTACCTGAGGCTACTTCCTCTTTCTGGTGTCAGCAAACACCCCCCCCCCCCCACACACACACACACACAGACGTGGTCTTATCCCATAAGGGGAACGTTCAGTAGGGCTAATGGCCTGGGTGTCGATAAGGGCCCTGCACCCCATCATCACAATCTCATTGCTTTCACAAAACTCATCATGTGTATGTTTTGTTACTCTCTGGAGTTTAAACAGCAGGGAAGAGAACAGTACATATGCTGTGCCAGGACAAGCTGATCCAGCTTGTTTGGGACTACAGAGATGTCACATGGTAAAGTTACATGTAACTGTAAAATGGAGTGCCTGCAGACATGCCCAGGTCAAAGGTCAGGCTCAGTTCAGTTGGTCTATGATGTTACTTGGCAGGTATGTTTGTGGTAAAATAGGTCTGTTTTACATGTCACCATTAGTCCCCAGATTGTGGGGGGTGGACAAAGACTTAGATGGAGTTTGGAGGATTAAGGCTGGATGCCCTTCCTGACACCCTGTGGAGGGTTTGAACCTGCAGCTTCTAGCTCGTCAACTCCCAAAGCACACGCTCTACCACTGAGCCAGTGCGGATACATGTGTCATAAGGATGGTTGCAAATTGAAACTAAACCCCCAAACCTGACAGTGATGATGCCATGCTCAACACTATGTACCTGCATTTCCCTTTTGTCTTTTCTCACTCTATCCTTTGGTCCTGTTCCCTTCCAGTTCCAGGTGACGTCTGAGCATGCTCTGTTCTCCTGTTCGGTTGTGGACGTGTTCTCTCAGCTCAACCAGAGCTTCGAAATCATCCGCAAGCTTGAGTGTCCCGACCCTCAGATCGTCGGCAACTACATGAAGAGATTCGCCAAGGTGACTTTCACTTCAAAATGCTCACTTTGAATATCGTGCTCAACTTTGAAATGTTTAACAGAAGTCTCCTTTTTCTCCTTGTCCTGTTTGTTCTCATAGACCATTGGCAATGTCCTGCTGTCTTATGCCGATATCATTGCCAAGGACTTTCCAAATCACGTCACCAAGGAGAAAGTGGTGAGTGTCGGAGACGTTTTTTAACTTGGTAGATGTAACCGTGGGGAAACATGTCACGGCAGCAGAGCAGCATATTCAAATTTCCCGTTTCAAAGCCCCGTGCGCATGATAGCGGAGGATTTAGCTCTTATGGCGGAGTACCAGATTTAAATTTGTAGTGGGGGGGGAATAGGAAGCAGAGACTGCATATTTATAGCTCATTTCAAACTGAGAATTCTTGGTTTGAAGACTTGAGGTGGTGTCGGCTGGGAGGTGCCTTGTGTTTAAGTGCAATAAACCAACCTCATCCCTCACTCTCTAGAGTAAATAGCCTTTCTTAGGTGAAAGTGTGTCTTCATTAATTAGGGCTGTGTATACTCAACTAAATGCTGTGCTGAGGGGGGGGAGAAGGGGCTTTACTCCCAGAGAGACTTGGTGTCCCAAAGGAGCTGTAATTATTAAAAACTCCCTCCATCAAGCCTGTTGTACATGGAGAACCAAGAAGACCTAATGAATAATAATGAACTTTATTTATACAGCAACTTTATAAACAAATGAACTAGCCTTGCTTAATAAGAGCACAGAAAAAGACGGTGAAAGAGATGGTGCATGTTTGAGTTGACAACAGACAATTTGAGTTCTTCACCTACCAATGTCGAGGGCTTTCTAAATGCAAGATAACATCTCCATAACGCCAGGTTTATTTCTAAAGCTTGTCAAACCACAGCTCTCATTTTATTTTTGAGTGTTCTTTAGCTACAAAGTGATTCATCAACATGGTTTCATGATTTGAAGATATATCCGCATATTGATCCTGTGTTCCATCCACATTGGCCCCATGCGTCCATAGTGTTTAACGGATAATAGTCCATGTAAGGCAAAAGTATTTTCTCACTAGCAAGACTGCATTAATGCAGCTATCATTCTCTGGGTTATTTGTCACCTGGCTAGATTTACCCCAGACAACTTTTCCTCCTTGTGTAACTAAACCCAGTTCACTGACATTGATCTCTATCCCCATGCCCTTGGGGATGACCACCAAAGTTGTGTAGAGAGGTGATGAAGGGTTCTTCTTTATGCACAGAATGGCTTTCAGCTCTGAATGTGTAACATGGGCCTTCTTAAAACGCAAACCCATGGGTCTGATGAAACGCTCATATTTTGGGGGCTTCCACGTGAAACCATCGCCAACAAAACCTACTTTTGTGACCATTCTCTTCCAAGCCTTCTTTATCCTCTGGCCTGTTTTGATCACTATGAGGACCTCAGTTTCTCTATGGGCACCTACCTTTGGCAGGGGATTCAAATAACTGTGGTACTTAAAGGAAATTTGAGAGGCACATAACTACAGTAGTAATTGTTCCTTTTCTCCCCACAGCCATGCATCATTATCAATAACATCCAACAGCTCAGAGTTCAATTGGAAAAGATGTTTGAAGCCATGGGAGGCAAAGATGTAAGTCCTGGTTTTACTCCATATAAGTCTCATTCTTCGGTACTCTTGATGACATGACTCTGACATGGCCCTACGACTTGACACATCTTCCTCTTCTAGTTGAATGTGGAGGCAAGTGACTTCCTCAAGGAGCTGCAGAATAAACTGAACAGCGTCATGGATGACCTCAGCCACATCTTCGCTGTCAGGTCGGTTATGTGTGTTTTTGTGTTAAAAAAATAGACCCTTAAGCACATGTTTACTGTAGTCCTCTATATACTCTAATACTCAGGTCAAGGTAGACTTTAAACTATGACCAGACCCAGCGACATTAATTAATGTTCATGTACTGATGTGTACGTGCTTTGATTTAGCTTCCAGCCCCAGATTGAGGACAACGTGAGGCAGATGGGGGACATCCTGGCCCAGGTCAAAGGTCAGACTGTTCCTGCCAATGGGAGTGTGGTCCAAGAAGCTGACAATGTTCTGCAGCCCATCATGGAGTTCCTGGACAGCAAGTGAGTCAAATATATGTACAGATTACATGCAAATTCTCATATCATAATCATGTCAATAAACATGCTAAAAAGTGTAGAACCGTCCATTGTTTGCTGGAAGCTTGTGGGTTTATTTTTTCCAGCCTATCACTATTTGCTAAGATCTGTGAGAAGACTGTGTTGAAGCGAGTACTGAAGGAGCTGTGGAAGCTGGTTATGAACACCATGGAGAAAACTGTGGTGCTTCCTACACTTACTGACCAGACGGTAGGTAATACACCAATCCCTGTACTCCCTAATGTACACACACACAAACAATCCCATTGTGATTAGTTTATACACTAACTCCTATATGTTGCCATTAGCCCATCCTCTCTCTCCTTCTTCAGGAGATTGTAAAGTACTGTTATAGTGTGTGTATGTTGTGTGTGTGTGGTGCAGAGACTGTAAGCATGATCAAATATTGTCTTCTGTCGACCGTAGCAGTCCACTCTCTCCTGCCGCATTCTCCCTGTGTTTTCTGGGAGGGGGGGTATGTTAAAATCCTGTTGGGGTGCATCAAAACCTAAGGCAGTTTTACAACTGCAAAATATAAAGAATACATTGTTATTTATTGAAATATTCAGTCTTCAAACTAGATTTTTCTCTCAAGTTCAAATAAAATGCCAATGAACAGTCAACTCCACTTTTCTTGTGTTTTTAATGGAAACTTGTTTTTAAGACCAAATATGTGAATAAATGACTTGGATGGATGGAATTTTTGTAGTCTGAGCATGGTGTACAAGAGACTTTATTCCATATCGGTCTATATCGCCCTTCTGTAGCTCCTCCTCCTCCCTCTTCCTTACATTTGTGGAAAGTTACTTTTCCTGAAATTCAAGTTGTTTCGACTGACGATCAAAATGAAACGAACGCATAAACATTTGAAATAGTTTTGTACTTTACTTTTTCTCATTTAGCAGAAACGTTTATCCAAAAGCATTTATAAGACATGTGGTAATTGGCAGAATTGTGTGTTCAACCTTCAGGAATCTTAGAGCACTGAAGAGGACTCATTATAGTCAAGGTTGCAAATCCCTTCTAGCACAACTTCTGTAAATCTGCAATGTTTAAATAACTTGGGAAATTAAGGCCAGATGTCCTTCCTGATGCCCTGATGAGCTTGCCTCTGGCTTGTCAGTTCCCGAAGCATACGGGCTACCACAGCCCCCTAAAGCCATGCTTGGAGACCCCATAGATTAAAGTAGGCCTGTGAAAGGAAAGTGTTGAACTTTCCTTGTTAATAAATGAGTCTCCAATCCTGATAGGAGACAGGAATTTATTCCACCATTTTTGGTCTAGCCACCTGAAGCTGGTTACAGGAGTGTATATGTTGAATAGCATGAAAGATGGGTCATAGTTTGTCAGTATTTGCATTTGTCTATTTAAGGTAAAGATAATAGCTGGTTTTCTCCCTTTCACTCTCAATAAATGTCTCTTGTACTTTACGTTTATCTGCACATCTTCCCAAACTCACTTCCCGCACACTCTCGAAATCTTCAGTGTGTCTCTGCAAAATCCTGCAGCATCTCCAGGTACCATCTGGTAAACGCTGCTCGTCTCACCCTCCTTCTGTGTAATACCTTCACTTTCCTCTCTGTCTCTAACAGGGCACCCAGATGATCTTCAATGCTGCTAAAGAGCTGGGCCAGCTTTCCAAATTAAAGGTAATGAAAGTGGACGGCAGCAACTGTGCGATTACGTCAGAAGCTCTTAAACTAAATCTAACAAAAAACTGTTTGTTTCACCACATGGTGAATGATGCTTTGACTCTGGTCTGCTCTGTCTTGCAGGAGCACATGGGGCGAGAGGAGGCCAAAGCTCTGACTCCAAAACAGTGTGCCGTCATAGAGCTGGCTCTGGACACTATCAAGGTACAGTCAACCTTCACATTTCCAGTCTTACTGGAGAGATAATTAAGAAATGATATCTCTTTTTAGTATATGGTTCCCTTATTTCAGGGTCAAGTTTATTTCTACTGCTCTACATCAGTTGTAGTCTCAGACTGCTTTGCATGCACATGGGGAGAAAACAGGCGGATACAGTGAATGACAATGGATAATTCTCCTGAGTTACTGTCACACACCAGGACAGCACAAGTATTTGTATAAATCTACATTAGATTGAATTATTTTATCATCAAGTAGGTTTTCACATTCATTCAATTAATCTTTATGTGCAATGATGTAGAGAGCTTTACGGTTTACAAAGCTGTTCAACTGCTTTACTACCTGATTTTATGACCTGCTTTTTTTTTTACTACCTGTATTTTTTTCCCCTCCTGCACTGTCCCATCTGTCTCACAGCAATATTTCCATGCTGGCGGGGTCGGCCTGAAGAAAACATTCCTAGAGAAGAGTCCTGACCTGCAGTCTCTTCGCTATGCCCTGTCCCTTTACACCCAGGCCACAGACAAACTCATCAGGAAGTTTGTCCTCTCACAGAACACTCAGGGTAGGGCGACACAGAGATTTACTTACAAAGTTTCATTACACTCTGAACATGTGGGAAATTATCCTGAAATAGTCTTATTCATTATTCATAAAGGGAACATTCACTGATTTTCCACCTTGTCTATGTTTATCTGCAACAGGGATAGAAAAACTAAAGCCTTGCATGGATTCTACTGTCCAATGCTCTAATCTACTCTGAACACCCTGTTCAGAAACGCAACATTCTCTTTTCGAAACTTCAATTCTAATGGTGGAAATAACGTTGCACATTGTGGAAACCCTGCACATCACATTTGAAATGCCTTGTGCTCCTATTTTAGAGAGTATATGCATTGAAACCGACCTCCATTTGGTGTCCAGCACCCAGATGTAGGTCACCACCATCCTGCTATTCAAACCTGACCACTCTTCGTCTCCTTGTGATACTAAAGCTCATCATTTTGATGTTCCCACCTTTACCCCCACCCCACCTCTCTCTCAGTCCATGGAGGGAAAGGAATCCGATACACGGCCAATGAAGACACACCACCAGAGAAAGGTATGTGCTGGCAGAGTTGCATAGATCATGCATGTTATCGCAGAGCTGATAAGATTCTTGTGTATTTTTTAAAATTAATTATTAGTAATATTTATGCCTATTTAAAATCCACTCCCATCCTGCTGATGCTTCCCTAGTCAACTAGCACATAAATCCCAGTTTTACTGCTTTGCTTTTGGATCCCACAGACACCAATTTTACTGAAATAAAACATCACTGGGATCATGTGTACACTTTAAAAAAACAGTCTATAAACCTGTCTCTCAACCAACCAATCAGAAGAGTCTTTTCCTACAGCGTCTGGAGTGGACGCGGTTGGAGAGGTGGTCATGCATGTGGACGTCTTACCCCAGCCCAATGGAGAACACAAGATCAATGTCAAAGGTAAGACACATAGAAAAATGAGAGCAAGCGGGAGGGAAAGTATTATCAAGGCAGTCAACTCATTCTTCTTCCTTGACCTTTGTTCCTTTTTAATTCTGAGTTTACTTAAACATCTTCCCTCTGGATTCTCTGCAGTTGTGGCTTCTAATGACTTGAAGTGGAAGGCGCAGGGTTTCCGCCCCTTCGTGGAAGTCTACATTATCGGCCCCCATCTCAGCGACAAGAAGAGGAAATTTGCTACCAAGTCAAAGAACAACAGCTGGTCCCCCAAGTTCAATGAGAGCTTTCAATAGTGAGCGTCTGTCTACTATCCCTTCACCTCACCTCTCTTGTCCATCTGGCATTCACTGGATTAATTTCTTTGACTGTAAATGTTGTAAGCAAGTTGTAGAATGGATTATCGAGCATGCATCAAGACATGTGGAATTTCTCATTTACAATGCTGACTTCTCAGTTTTTATAGTTGTCCCTTTAAGATTGCTATGTACGCTGGGTAGCATCAGAATTTCTGTGCATTTCAGCCAATGAAGCGTTTTGCTTGCTCACATTTAGTGTGCTCTGATGATTTATAAGGATCACCAGCAGAACCACTGGGTGACTTGGGGGGGGCACTCTTCATCAAAATCGGGCATAAAAAACCCAAATATAATAACCTTTCATCCCTGATCCCTCTGCCCTCTTCTCTGATCCAGCTCCCTGGGCACAGAGGTCGGTCCGGAGAGCTACGAGCTCCAGGTGTGTGTGAAGGACTACTGCTTCGCCAGGGAGGACCGCACAGTGGGCATGGCCGTGCTGCAGGTGAAGGACATGGCCAACAGGGGCAGCGTGACCTGCTGGCTCCCGCTAGGCAAGCGTGTCCACATGGATGAGACGGGCCTGACGGTGCTGCGCATCCTCTCCCAGCGCAACAATGATGACGTGGCGAAGGAGTTCGTCAAGCTCAAGTCGGACCAGCGCTCAGTTGAGGAGGGCCGCAGCTGAGGAGGAAGGGGTGAACACACGAGAGGCACAGCCGATAGACACAGGTGTTACGCACGCCCTCGTACACTTGCGCCCCACGGTAACATAAGACGTGCGATACATAAGCACACCCATCAAAATGCTATAATGTACATAGTTCTGCATATGTTATGCAACATTGACACTGCAATATTCTCAATTGTACACACAGAGAAACAAACGTGTTTATAAGCGTTGGTATCTTATTTTGAATATTTGGACGGACTCCCTCCTATCAAAAGACTGGGCTTAGAGTTGGCTTTGCATTAGCAAGCACTTATCAACCCCCCCTCAGCTTTCTTACAACACATCCCACCTTTTGTATGCTGTAATCTTCAAAACCTAGATGTGTTCTAGTTACAAAAGGGAACAACTAACCACATTGATAGTTTGAGAAAGACCACTTTGCACTTCGGCTTCTCTTTCTCCCCAGGAGAGCGGTCCTTGTCTAGCTATGCTCTGTGTGTACGTCTGTCCGTCTGCCTGCCTTGCTGCCCGACTGACCGTTTGTCACTTACAGTCTGGTGACGCTCCTCCTCTCCCCTGTCGTTTGCTTTGCTCAGTCGTCCCATGGCGTGGCTTGTCGTGTAAGTCGATGTGAAGCACGGATCAAAGATCAATGTCCTCTCCCTCAACCCTAAAACACCATCACCTAGCAAGAGAGAAGAAGAAAAAAAATCCCAAAACTGATCTTAGATCAGTGTCTGGGGTGACATGCCCTCCAGTCTGTCCTGTGGTGTGACACTTCTTGCATGTTGACCCCCAACAACACTGTGATTCACCCACTGTTCTCATGACAACGGATGTACAGAATCCCATAATTCCACCTTAAGTCTGTCTGTGTGCATGGTGCAATTAATTCATTAAAAAAATAGAAAGATAAAAATGATTTGATGGGACCTGTTGACAAGCTAGCCTTCACTACCATAGAAATGCCATTCAGTCCATGGGAGAAATAATGAGTTTGGTATGCAATGTATTGGACCATGAGGTGACTTGGAGGACCATGTTATGGCCATATTGTACATAGACACGTTGGTGGTTATTTTTCCTCTTGATTTTATAAAAACAAAATTTTTTGACTGTCTTGCTTCACGTCACTGCAAAGGAGAAATACCACAGAGAACAAGGCAATCTCCCTTTTCCGTCCCCGCCGAGCGTGCACATTCACTCTAAAAGGGCTACAGGATCAGGGGACTAGGATGTCCGTTTACTCACTGGTGAACTCTCTGTCTACGGTTACGTTGCCAAAGCATCCGCAAAGTTCGCTCACGGGGAACCTCCGGCCGTGTCGCCGGAGTAGAACCGAAGCCAGAACTCTGCCATTCTGGACACCTACAAGAGTGCAGGAAGTCTTCAACAAATTACCACTCAAGGATGCTCGGAGTGAACTTCTGACAGACTCACACAGACTGTTTTTGCCCGAGGGAAGTCGGGGGGCTCTCCTCCTCTCTCGGCACCCTTGGCAAAGACTGCGTCAGAGAGCCAAGGCCTGTGAGCCGCGGTCAGGTGTGTGTACCCAAGGAGGTCTGTCAACAAAGCACTCTGAGAAACCCCAGTGATGGCTCTGTGCCAAGTCTTTATTGTCCCACCCAGAGCCTCCACGTCTGTCTCCCGGGGCAGCGGTGGCTTTTCGGGATGCTCAGTCAGCCTCTTAGGGTTTGAAGATTCGTGTCATTGGCTGTGTATGTCTCTATACGCGTGTGTGTATAAGAGTTTTTTGGAGGGGATGGCCTGAGACTGTGAGCAATATGTACATACACAGATACTATATGCGCTGCCTATAGACAAGTACCAATTGCAATACTCGGCACCAAGAACCACGAACATTAGAGGTTACAGTACTTTTATTTTATTTTTTTACCTTTTGGATCAAGAGGATGTTTCCTGCTGCAGACACATCTGGTTCCTATTCACATACCCGTGTGTGTGTGCTTTTTCTCAGGAGCAGGCACCACACCCTGGAGGACTGGGAAAGGGACACGGACAACGCGTTTGTCCGTGAATTACCATTTGCCTTGAGGAGGACCACATTTGCATGGTCGAGGAGCTTTGTTTTTCTGCAAAGAATAAAGCCATCACAGTCATTGTTCATCCGTCCCATGCTGGTGGCCTCTTGGTTTCAGACTATTTCCTGCACCAGGATGGACTCTCTTTAACACCTGTAAACGTTGTGACTGCCTGTCTCATAGCCTGTGATGGAGATGTTCTGGATGGCACAGTGTGTACTTTAAAGTCTCCCCCGAAGTGACGGGGGTCTGCGCTGTTGTTGCAGGGAGCGACGCGAGACAGCGGTGTGAGAGAGTCCAACACACGTCCTCACCACATGCTGTTTGTGTTCTACCAAATTCAAGGCTTCTGAATGTTGTTCGTCTTCACCACAGCCTTCTCTAGGATCACGTCAAAGGGGCCGTGAAGGCCCAAACCCTGACTCACGCCTTCAGCGTTGGCTTTGTCAAACTTACCTTTACAGACTCGGACTCGCAGCAGACCTTTGGGTGACCCAAGTTAAATCAGAAGTTCGTTTGTACACGCTGGCTTGTCGTCCCGTCCTCAGCAAAACGTCCCTGTGCGTGCCACCCATCTGAGAAAACAACATACAACCACCTAGTCCGGTGGCGTGTTGTCTCTCCACACAGAGTCCAGTGAGATGTTCTGGTTCTGTCTATGTAATTCCAGGGCACTGGGGGAACGCTTGACATTGAGCTTGAATAAGTAGGCAAAGCAAAAGTGGCCTGATGTCCCTCTCGGTGTGTGTAGACCGGGGCACAGGGGGTGCTGGTCCACATGTGCTCAGCTGTGCGTGTGTACACGCACAGGGAGAGACCAGTCTCTGCTCAAGCACAAAAGGGGCACATGTAGGTTGACTCACATGCATGCGTGCATGCCTGACACATCTCAGCGGAGAACAGTGATGCCCACCCTGTGAATAGAATCAACTCCAACTGCATGATGGGAAAACATTGTCGTGCCAGCACGTGTGTCTCTTCAATGTAATTTGGAATACTTTGTCTCCCCCCCCCACGCCTATGTATTGATAACCCATCAAATGTTATTTTTCAAAAGGCTTGTTAATAGACACCATCTGTAACCCAATATGAATGTAGCGTGAACACGGAGTTTGCATGAGAGAATTATTTTCTACTGAGGATGTTTCTAATTTGTTTCTTATCATTAACTGTTCTATAAAGAGGACGAAGTGGAGCTGGAATGAAGCCTGATTGTGATCTGCTTCCTATTAAAAAAAGGACGTTTGTGTCCCAAATGGTGTGATCTAATTCAAGACATTGGAGATGGAATGTTAGAGCAATTACTTTCGACCACTGGAAAGATTTGAAGTGCCATTAAGAATTGTAAAATTCAAATAATTGCTTTGATTATATTCAACTGACCTGATTTTGAGGGTGGTGAAAATGTTGCTTATAAATGGACCCGACTAAACCAGTAGAAGATTCTTGTGTTGATGGTGGTTGATGGCCTCCTGTTTCCACTGACCAGTCAGCTGTGAATCCGGCGTGGACACGCATCCCTCACACTCCCTGATGATAAGAAGTGAAGCTGCCAGTGGAGTGCATAACACGGCCAATGTCACTGAGACACAATGCAAACTGATTGGGAGTAGTCCTGACGCAGTGGCCGGTCCAAGTAAGGCGGTCGATAGCTCGGACATTCTCTCCGGGGAAGTCGTTCGCTCAGTATGACCACCGAGTCAAGAATCAGGAGTATTGGCATCAATTTACATCAAAGTTACGTATTGGTACCGGGCACCAGTATGATTATCACATCATCGCAACACATTATTTAATCTGGTTTGTCAAGCTGATCTTGTGTTGTGTCTTTGTGAACTGAAGACTATTCTCCATTGTATCCATCTCAGCAGTGCCCCCTTCTGATCAACGTCCATCGTCACTTGTTGAACTTAGGAGTTGACAAGAAGAGGCCATGAAACCTCAGGTGAACAGAGCCATCCATCCATTGTTTTTCTAGTCTTAACAGATGTTGAAATGTGAGACGCCCCACTTATAACCACATGTTATGATCATGGTCCTGATAATGGTGTTGATCGGTCCCCTGCTGTGTGGGGAGCACTCAAACTTACCTATATTCTATGCTGTAAATGCTGAATAAGACTTGTTCTTAGTGCTCTTCTTGTCAAGTCGGAATTCAGTGCTCGGCCTCAATATTGACAAGGTTGTGGGTCCTTGACCAGCATACATTGGAAAGTTTGTAGGTTCTAGTTCAGCGTTTCCATTTACTGGTTCAGTGGGTAGTACTCTCCTCTAGTATTGACAAAATTGTAGGTTCAAGACCCGCATAAGTCAGTGTACTTTACTGTTCATACGCTCTCAGAAAACCTTTTCAACCACAAAAAGGACCTGCTGGTTCAACAGTAGTTTATATCTCACAATATTGACAAGGTTATGTGGTGTAGACCAGGGGTTCTCATTTTATCTCTCTGTTTATGGGTCACATCCAAAGGGAATACTTATAAGATGACACAACTTCTTCCAGTGTGTACAATAGTCTTTGTAGTCCAGCGGTTAGTGGTCTGCTGTAACACCCACAATGTTACAGGTTCACGGCCAGCATTGCAAGTTCAACCTGCTTTTTCAAAGTTTGTATCAAAAGGGTTTAGCCTTTAGACAACATCTTCTAATGTGGACAGGACCTGGTGGCTAAGTACTTATGACTCTGCTACAATATTGAGGTGGTTGTCAGTTCTGGACCAGCACAAGTCAGAGTAGTTTACTTTTCCACGCCCACATCCAAAGTAAAGATTTATAACATCTCAGAAGTCACTGTGTGGAGTGCAGCAGGCTTTGTAGTCCAGTGGTTAGTACTCAGCTGCAGGACACACAAGGCTGTGGGTTCAAGTCCAGCACCAATATCTCTTCCTCCTATTTTGAAGTTCACCTCCAAAAGCATTAGTCATGAGCTCACACATCATTCTCCAGTGTGCAAAAGAAGTGATGTAAAAATGCTTTTGTACTTTGCTTCAGTGTTGACAAGGTTTTGGATTCTAGACGGGTGTCAGAAATTCTACCTCGCTTTTAAAAGTTCACGTTGAAAGAGGAGATTCAAAAGCTCTCTGAAGACACCTGGTGCTGTGCGGCTGACCTGCTAGGTCAGTGGTTGGTGTTCTGGTTTAGTGTTGATGAACTTGTGGGTTCGAGACCAGCATTGATCATTGTGCTTTACTTTTCAGAGCCCACATGCAAAGGACATATTCATAAGGCCTTTGGCATGACGTGCAAAGAAGCAGCTGCCTTGGCGGTCCAGTGGTTAGTGCTCTGTGCCAACAGAGACAAAGTTGTAAGTTCAAGACCACATAAACCGATATTCTTTACTTTTCAATGCTCACATCCAAATGGAATAGTCATAAGCTCTCCAATCACCAAACAGACAGCAACCTCTGTGGTCCA